>JAJMYO010000165.1:0-77207 GCA_023087385.1 Diplodia sapinea
CCCCCCCCCCCCCCCCCCCCCCCCCCCCCCCCCCCCCCCCCCCCCCCCCCCCCCCCCCCCCCCCCCAAAGCGCCTGGCGAGTGGAGTCAATATATGGGATTTTTTTTGTGGCGGTGCAGGGACTGCGTCTCGTTTCCGTTTCGTTTCAAGATCATGTGGGGAAGATAGGGGGGGTGGGAGGATCGAGAGTGGTCTGGGCCTTGGAGGGGCAAAAGGGGGGGAGGGGTTAGTTGGTTGGCGAACGGTAGCGAGATGGTTCGCACTACCGCCGCACATTAACCGCCCTTGGCTGATTGGTGTGAGTGGCGTTAGGGTGCCCAGATGGGGGTGGTGGTGGTGCGGCGCAGTGGTATGGTCACAGTGGATTGCATGGCTTTTTTGCTTCTTTGCTCTGGGAAAGGCAACGCGTTCTTCATATAGGCAGGCAGTTCACGTAAGCATTCGGAGGTGGATTTGAGAATCGGAATTGGATGACTAGATCCAGATGTAGGACTTAACTACCTACGTTAGAATTCCAATCCTTCACCATTTGTAGATACCCTAGCCCGAATGTGAGTATGAACATGTCACATCAGATGAGAGCGCGTGCGAACGCCTTCTTGCCCTCTTCGAGACTGTCTTTCATCGCCAACAGCTGGGCACGTTCGGTGCGGACATGTTCAGGCTCGGCGGCAAGGTAGCGAACCTCGTCGTCTGAAAGCTTCATGAGAGTGACGGGTGAGACCGGAGAGTCGACCAGAGGCGCGACGAGGTGGCGCTCGATGACCTCCTCGGCGACGCGGGCGATGAAGTTCTTCAGCTTGTCTTTGTACAGTGCCATCAGGCTGTCGAGAGCCTCTTCCGCCGTGAACTTGTCCATGTCTTGCTCAATACTTTGCTTGTTGAGGGCGTCCAGCCAAACTTCGGGAGTGACAACCTTCAAGATTGAGTTCACGGTAGGACCCTGAATGTGGTACGCTTTCGAGTCAGTGATGCTCTTGGCCCTGGCCATAAACTTCTGGTGGCGGAGCTTCTGAATCATGTCAGTGTAGTAGTGGTTGTACGTCATGGGTGCACCACGGTTGTCCTTGACAATGCGGTCCAGTTCAGCGATGGCATTGTCCTTTTGCGAGGCCACGCTTGATGGGATCTTCCACTTAGAAACCCGCTCTGCGACCTCGGGCGGCATGACGTGCTGAATGAGCCTGGTCAGGAATTCCTGGACATGCTTCGCAATGACGTCAATGTACGAGAGCGTGATGGCCTTCCAGTTGGAACTCTGCTCCCAGAAGAGCTCCTTCATGAGGGCCACGCTGACAGTACCAGGTAGCTCTTCACCGCGACAAGCCACCATGTTGGCGTAAGCCCAGGAGATGGCTCCACTGCGGGTCAGAACCTTCTGGAGCTTCGCGGCAAGGTGCATGTAATCAAGACGGTCGTCGATGTCAACATCCTTCTCCTTGCCGATAATATCCAAAATCTCAGAGGGGACACCATTGAACTTGTACTTTGAGCCGAAAACCAGCATCAGACGCGCGAATTGAGAGTTGTGGTATCGAAGGGTAGACCGAAGCTTCTCAAGCATGACAGGCTCTGAGACGGCGTCGGTGCCGTCACGGAAGAAATCGTCGTTGTATTGGCCATTAAGGGCGTCGGTGATAAGGCCGTTGCACTTCGTGCCAGATTCCATTAGAAAAGCTCGCATGTCCTGCACAGCCTCCCTCTGCCCACCCAAGACAGCCAAGCGCCGCGATGCCTTGGCCAGCTCCGCTTTCAATTCGTCATTCAGTTTGGGCATCTCACGCTTCAGGTGAGCGAGGAGCAAGCGAGAGAGACGCTCGCGAAGGGGACCAATGCCGAGAGTGTCCTTGTCCATGTCCCGGTAGATAGCCCTGTGCTCGAAGAATGCCTTCTCGGTGCTATCACGCTCTTCGAAGGTGGAGAGACTCTCCATCTGGGCGCGGTTCCTGAGCATGTGCCAACCCAACTTGAAGTGGATGTCCTCGTTCTTCGCAAGAGCAGTCCACTGCTGCTCTTCGGCAGAGCCTTCATCGAGGCAATCGGGCTTGGTGATGATGCCGAGAGTCCTAGATCCATGGGGATCAACACCACGAGCCTTTTGTAGGATGATCTGGTTTGCATAATCATGCTTCGCGGAAACCACAGCCAAGATAATGGAGCGCGGGTTGGCGATATAGTCTTGAACTAGATGATCAATGAACTCGACATCGTGCTTGCTCTGTGACGCAGTCTCGGTGTGAATGAGCCCAGGGAGATCTACAAGGGTGAGCGGAGAGACTTCGGGTCCCGAGACTGTAATGCTGAGCATATCGCTGAAGAAGGCTGTCAGCTTCAGGGTGTTGCCATCAGGATCAGCGCTCTCCATAAGCTTCGTGGCCTCGCGCACGAGATCTGGAAGCTCGGAAAAGTCGGTGATGGACCTCCGAAAGCCCAAGAGCTTGTCGCGGTACGCAGTGGAGCCAGTATCACCAGGGACGATCTTGGCTGTGATGGACTGCTCGGCGTCACGACAGAGAACGACTTCGGTCGCGAAACGAGTGCAGAGCATGGCGTCGCGGGGAAACGGGATGCTCGTCATGGCCTCAAGGACGGAGCTCTTGCCCGAAGACTGGTCGCCGCACACGACAAGCTGTGGAAGCGACAGAACATGGTTGAGGCCGACATGGCGTAGCTCGTCGACAACACTGAGAAGGGAGCGCATGCTGTCGTTCTGAAAGGTGCTGAACTTTGTGGAAGCCTGCATGTGAGCAGAGAAGTTCTTGCCCGGCCGATTGCCTGGGGTTTTGGAAACTGCTGAACGGGCGGGATCAGTGCGGCGTGTCCGCTTGCCGGGTCTGTAGGGATGAGTGGCCTCAAACCTGGTCTTCTTCTTCTTGGGCATGGCAGTCATCGTGTCGGAACCTGCTTCTGTTCAGACTGTGTGTGTGTAGGAAAGGAGGAAGAGCGAAGACGAGAGGGAGAAATATCTGTGGCCTTCGACTCATCGCCAAGACGGGCAAGCGCATGAGGGCGACTGCTCGGTTTGGCAGCCGCGACCCTACCTACTAAGGCAGGTACCTGTCGGCACCGCGAATCGCCGACCTGGCTCTTCCACGCCTTTCCACCTCAGTCCCCCATAGGCCGTTGAAGAAGATGCCCAGATGCATATGCAGGCTTTTACGTTACAGAAGAACGTCCGGACCTTCTCTTCAACTACCTACACAGGCAGAAAACTTAGCATCTGTCTCCTCCACACACTCGAGAAGTAGACGCCTTTCTGTCTTTCGCGAGCCACCGCATTGCTCCCGTGTAGACAGTCGGATCAAGCATTCGGACGTCAATGTCGACGTGAGAGGAAACCCCACAAGGGCATTGTGACTGCCTTGATACGTGGAATTCACGAGCATCCGTGCGACGGGCTCAATGGAGGTCGCGGATTACGGGATGGCGAGAGGTGAGGTGGGCGGGCTGCGTGTTGGGCGGGCTGCAGCGACCGGGCGCGCAGTGACTCGGGCGCGCCGTGACTCCTGTGGCCCGTGTGTGGAAATTCCCAGCGCGTAGCACAGCACGAGGGCGTTTTTTGCGGGCAAATTGCACAGATGCCAGGTGTGCGCTCGCTCAATTGCAGGCACGAGGGCCCGTTACCGCTCTTCGCAGCCATTGGCGCGGTGGACGGCTGTTCCGTGGCGCGGCCGGGGCGGAATCTGGGGATCTCGAGGCCGCAGCCAATGGCGGGCAAGAAGCCACCTGAGCTCGAACTTTCCACTCTCACCTCGCCTGCTCTCCTCACCGACCATCGTGCCATCAGCCTCGCGCGCGCCCTCGCCCTCCAATCCGCACCCTCCGACGGAGCATGGCAATCGCATAGCCCGCACCACTCTCGACAATCTCCACCGCCCGTGCCTTACTTCCGCCGCGACTCCGCCACTGCGAGCCCTCCGCCCTCGCCCGCCCTTTCCAGCCAGATCCCAAATTGTACGTGCCACGCTCCCACTCTTTTCCCCTCGCTAACACCTTTTCTCAGCGGCCTGACTTCGACCGCCACTTTATAGCCTCGCTCCCAACTCTGCTGGAAGCCGTGCTCGTCGCCCTCCTTCCCCGCCCCGTCGTCACTGTCGTCGTACACCCGGCATCGGATCTGGTTCACTATGGCTGCTGAGGCTTCCACCAACGGAGACGCCCAGACCCCGGCTCAGAAGCTGGAGGCTCGTCTGGCCCAGGAGGAGTCGCACCGCCCGACTGTCGAGGAAGTCCCCGACGAGGACGACCTCGCCCATCCCGCCCCCGCTGCCGCCCTGTCCGAGAAGGCTGCCGGCAAGCAGAAGGCCCAGGATGTCGACACGCCCAAGAAGTCGCCTGCCAACCCGCCGCTGAACATCGCCTCCGAGGAGATGTTCCCCGGCCTGGGCGCCCCCAAGGCCCACACTCCTGCCGTGTCCTCTGCTTGGGGCCGCAAGCCCGCCTCGGTCAGCGCCAACGGTGTCAACGGCGCTGCTGCTAGCAACGGTACCTCGCGCGCCTCCACGCCTGCCTCTGGAGTCGCTACCCCCACCATGCCCTCGGTTCGCGGTCCTGGTCCGCAGACCATGAACTTGCCCGGCCGCTACGTCGAGTCCATCTCGCTTGCACCCTCTCAGATGATCCCGCGCCAGCTGCAGAAGAAGCCCATGGCCGATGTTATCCGCGATATCAACAGGAGGTCCAAGGCCAAGGTTGAGATGAAGCCCGGTAACATGGGCAACATCGTCTTCCAGGGTACTGGTCCCGTGGACGCCGTGCGCTCTGCTCTGAGGGAAGTCGCCAAGGAGCTTGGTTCCAAGGTAAGCCGCCGCATCTGCGAGAAGCGGAGCTCTGCTGACAAAGTATTAGCAAACCACCAAGGTCACCATCCCCGCCTCGATCCGTGCTCATGTCATTGGCCGCCAGGGCGCCACCATCCAGGGAATCAGCAAGCGCACCGGCGCCCGCATACAGGTTCCCAAGCAGGAGGAGAACGGCACTTTCGAGGAGGACGACAGCTCGACCATTGACGTCGTCATCGAGGGTGACACTGTTGCTGCGGCTCTGGCCAAGCAGGAGATCGAGCGGATTGTCGACGAGCGCACCTCTACCGTCAACCTCCGTCTCAAGGACATTCCCGCCGAGTACTATCCTTTCTTGGCCGGCCCGCACAATTCGCGCATCGACTCGTTCGAGGGCGGCCGCGATGTCCGCGTCCAAATCCCGCACTACTTCACCTGGGCTGAGAGGGCTCCCCCGCAGCCCACTCCCGCCGGCCAGCCCGTGCCTTTTGCTCCCCAGGCTGCTTACCCCATCTCCATCTCCGGTGACCGCGCCGCTGCCCAGGAAGCTCGCTCTGAAATCGAGCGCCAGGTCGAGGAGCTCCGCCGCCAGCTCGCCATCAACCAGATGCCCATTGAGCGCGGCAGGCATCAGTTCATCATCGGCGAGCGAGGCGGTTCCCTGCACGACTTCCTTGCCGAGACCGGATGCGCCGTCATCTTGCCTCCCAGCCATGACGACACTGAGATGCTTACCATTGTGGGACCCGCTGACAGGCTTGATAGCGGTATCAACAAGGTCATGGACCTTGCCGCCTCCATGCAGAGCACCAACGTCGACATTGCCCGCCAGCATGCTAACTCTCAGGCGCACGCCCGCGCTCTCACCCGCTACCTGAGGCAGCGTCAGGCTATTGCTGAGCTTGAGCGGATGCACGATACCAGCATTGTGCTTCCCTCGTCGCAGGACGGTTCCACCGCGTGGGAGATCTACTCGCGGGACGCAAAGAACGGCATGAAGGCCCGTATGGATATCATGAACCTGATCAGCAGCCACCCGCCGAGTAGGTTCAGCAACGTGGATGTCGACCCGTTCTACCACCAGCACCTGCGCCAACGCGCTGCCCAGGGCTTGAGGAAGGACCAGGGTGTGCACCTGCTCTTCCCTGAAGACGATGCAGAGTCGCCTCAGCTCGTTCTTGTGTACGAGGGTCCCGGCTCGCCGTCCGAGTACCAGTTGCCCCGTGGCCAGCCCTCTGCGCAGGACGTCCAGGCTTTCCAGCGTGCCTTGCAGGAGGCTCAGAAGCAGCTCCTTTCTCAGATCAACACTGAGGAGCAGATCGTCGGCCGTGACGTCGAGGCCCCGCAGAAGTAAGTTTAGCGGAAATGAAGACCCGTCAATTAACTGACTTATTCAGCTCGTACAGGTTCCACGACAAGATTCGCCGCTACGTTGATCGCGAGCAGCAGGGCCTACCCCAGGATCAGATTCCCCTGCAAGTGCTCTTCGGCAACGCCAGGCCCCAAGCTTCTCGCGGCAACAGGGATAACGTATACATCCGTGGACCTAACAAGGACGTCGACGAGCTTTCCCAGAAGATCTTGGAGTTCATTGAGCAGGAGAAGAAGGATGAGCTCGAGCGCGGTTACACCATCAGCTTCGATTACCCCCAGAAGTTTGCCAACATTCTCATTGGCAAGCGGGGCGAGAACATCAAGAAGCTTCGCGATGAGTTTGACGTAGACATCCAGGTTCAGGACGGCAAGGTTGAGATCAAGGGTCCTCAGGCCAAGGCTCACGCTGCCAAGGCCCACATTATCGCTCTGGGCAAGAAGCTTGAGGACGAGGCCACCTTCGTCTTGAAGATCAAGCCCCAGTTCCACCGTGACCTTATCGGTGGCAAGGGTAACCAGGTCAACCGTCTCCAGGACCGCTACAACGTTCGCATCAACTTCCCCCGCTCTGCTGCTGCCAACGACGATGCCGATGCTGGCACTGAAGCCTCGCACCACAACCGCCGCCAGGCTGCCGACGAGGTTATCATCAGGGGTCCCAAGAGGGGTGCCGATGCCGCCCGTGACGAGCTGCTCGAGCTGTACCAGTGGACCATCGACAACTCCCACACGGCCATTGTCTCTGTCGCCCAAAGCCAGATTCCCTCTCTTATCGGCGCCGGTGGTCGTGAGATGGATGCTCTGCGCGCTACTACTGGTGCACAGATTGACGTTCCTAACGCTCGTGAAGTTGCCGATGCCTCGGGTCGCGCAGACATCAAGATCAAGGGCACCAAGAAGCAGGTCGAAGACGCTAAGAAACTCCTTGAGCAGAAGGCTAAGGCATTCGATGAGACGGTGGTGCGCACAATCGAAGTTGACAAGAAGCACCACAAGGCTCTGATTGGTGCAGGTGGTAAGTCTTCAGCTTATCCCATGGAAGAATTCACGCGCGATTGATCAAAGGAATAGGTGCAAACATCCGCGACATTGTTATCAACGCCGGTGGCCCCGATGATCGCCGCGAGCTTGCCCGCATGGTCCGCTTCCCCCGTGCTGAGTCGGAAGAGAACACGATTCGCGTTGAGGGCAATGCTGCTGTGGTTGACAAGATTGTCGCCTCTATTGAGAACCTCGTGAACACGCGCGATAGCCAGGTCACCGAGTTCCTCGAGGTCGCTCCCGAGAAACACCGTATCCTCATCGGCCGTGGCGGCGAGACTCGTCGCAACTTGGAATCCCAGTTCAAGGTCACGGTCGATGTACCCAAGCAGACGGCCACAGGTGCTGCCCGTAGCCAGGTCAAGATCGTCGGTCAACCTCAGGATGTCGAGAAGGCCAAGGAGCACATTGCCAGCATGATCAAGGAGCAGGAGGGCGAGACTGTCCAGGTCCCCAGACGCCTCCACCATGCAGTTGCCGACAACGGTCAGTTCTTCCGCCGCCTTCGTAACGACCTCCGCGTCACGGTCGACCATGGCGGCCAGCAGCCCCCGCCCAAGCCAACGACTGCGGGCGCCAGCAACATCCGTGCCAACGCTGGCAGCAACGCGCCTTTGATCACCGACGACCCCTCTTCCAGCCAGGATGCGCACGCTTGGGATATTGTGGACAACATGTCGGGCTCTGATGACAGCGAGGATGGTGATATTCCGTGGATCCTCCGTTCAAACAACGCGGAGAATGTTGCCAAGGCAAAGGCTATGCTGGAGAAGGCCATAGAGGAGAAGAGCAAGCCGTCGTGCACGGGCTACCTGATCCTGCCCGACCCGAGGCTTTACAGGTTCGTCGTCGGCCCCGGTGGCAGCCAAATCAACAGCATCCGCAAGAAGACGGGCACCAAGGTCCAAGTTCCCCGCGGTGGCGATGGCAACGAGGCGATTGAGATTGTCGGTTCTCGTGAGGGAGTGGAGCAGGCAAGGGATATTATCCTGGAGCTTGTCAAGGGCAAGAACTAAGGGGGTTCCCAATGGGAAATGTTTGGGACGTACAGAGATGATGGAGAGTGGGGAAAAGAAAGTCTTTTTTGTTTTTGAGCTTGATTCTGCCACAAGGGAGATTCTGGAAAAACTCGGTGATTTGGGTCGTGTTTCTCTTTTCTGCAACTGATTGATTCACACCGGTGATTCATTATAACGGTTGAGATCAGAGGTTAAGATTGTGTCTTTATTTTACGATGTCGTCTTTTGGAAGTGGAACGGAATATCACGCATTTACCTGCTGTTTACTTTCCCATGTTGATGGCTCGAGTTATTGACATCCTGCACTGACTATTCGGTATAGCACTCCGTTTCCCTATCTGTGAGCCACTGAACCCGCGGTGGAATGTGTGGGCCAAGCCTACGGCAGAAGGATGCGAATACAAGGGTACCTTACTCGCGCCCCATCGGTACTTAAACCCCGCGCCACCCCCGCATTGTGTTCCGCACCACCAAAACACACAAGCTTTTCCCACCCCGCCGCCATCGCATTGCCGAGAGCCTCATAGACAACCCAGCCCTCGACCAATGACATCGCTCCTCCTCCGACGACTTTGTTCCTCCACCACGTCCACCGCCAGCCGGTCCTCCCGAATCCTGCAGACCACCTCCCAACCCGCAAGAGCAATGGCGTCATCATCGTCCTCCTCGGCCATCGACTGGAACGCGGCCAACTACCTCCGCTTCGCCGACGAGCGCACCCGGCCCGCGCGCGACCTGCTCGCCGCCATCCCGCCGCTGCCATCGCCCTCCTCCACCTCGCCGCGCATCATCGACCTCGGCTGCGGACCGGCCAACTCGACCGCCCTGCTGGCCGCGCGCTACGGCTGCATCAGCAACGACGACGACGCCGCCTCGGGAAACACCACGGCCACCGGCGCACGCATCACCGGCGTCGACTCGTCGCCCGACATGCTCGCCAAAGCGCGCGCCGCGCTGCCGGCCGCGCGCTTCGTCGAGGGCGACCTGCGGACGTACGAGCCCGCCGACGACGACGGCATCGACCTCTTCTTCTCCAACGCGGCGCTGCACTGGCTGCCGCCCGCCGAGCTCCTCCCGTGCGTCACGCGCTGGATCGCCCGTCTCCCCCCCGGCGGCGTCTTCGCCATGCAGGTCCCCGACAACGTGCGCGAGCCGAGCCACGCGCTGATGGCGGAGGCGGCGCGGCGCTGCGGGCTGGGCGAGCGCGTCGCGGGCGCGGGCAGGGCGCCGTTTCCCGAGCCGAGGGTGCTGGTGGAGGAGCTGTCGGCGGGGGGCCTGTGCGAAAGCGTCGACGTGTGGGAGACGGCGTACTGGCATCGGTTGCAGGGCGGCCACGCGGCGATCGTCGACTGGTTCCGCGAGAGCGGCTTCAGGCCGTTTCTGGAGAAGGTCGGGACGGAGGAGGGGAGGAGGAAGTTGGAGAGGGCGTACGAAGAGTTGTTGAGGGACGCGTATCCCGTGTTGGCGGATGGGAGGAGCGTGCTGTTGAGGTTTCCCAGGCTGTTTTTGGTTTGTGTGAGGAGGTAGGTGGGTGGGTGGACGGGTGGGCGTCTGGGGGCTTTGGCTGGGGAGGCCGTGGGGGTTTCTGGAGCAGCTGGTGCGTTGTTTTGCCCTGGCGTTTTTGCAACGGCTTACTGCCGCTGAGGTACATGTGGGTACGTATCTCTCATAGAGGCGCCAGTCCCAAGACGGTGGTTGTGGATCGCGGTGGTCTGGGTATGGATGAGCAATGCCAAGTCGGCATCCGAAACGAAGTGGAACTTGTGTACAAAGTAGGTACCTGGGATTTCCGGATAAGTCTTTAGCAGGATGACGGCTGGCTACTATGAGGATCATCACTCCTGCAGCAATGCAATTGTTTCCCCGCAACGTGTCCCCCACATTTCGGATCCCACCTAATTACCCCAGACCGAAGTGCCGAGTCCACCGGCATTCAGTCAGATGCCGAGCAGTTACACCATAACGTACGGTTCGTGTAGGCAAAGCGTTCTTCCTTCCATCTTCGGACGTCGTCTCATGCAAACAGCCTCTACCATTACCCGGCTCTTTTTAAAGCAACGTCCCTGAGAATGATTGCTGCACCCTCCCTTCTCCATGTTTCTCAACATGCGCTCTCTCGTCGGTCTTCTTCTGGCACTGCCCCTCGCTGCCACCCGCCCATCAGCGCGCATCGGGGCAGCAAACCCGGACCTCTTGGTCCAGACGGACCTATTCCAAGTCCAAGGCAAGCTCGCGGACAACACCACCACCGTCCGCTTCTTCGGCGGCGTTCCCTACGCCGAGCCCCCAGTCGGTAGCGCACGATTCCGTCCTCCAGTCACGAAGAAGCCGGAACCAGACGTCGTCGACGCCACCAAGTTCGGCCCGTCGTGCATCCAGCTGGACACCGGCACCGAAACCGTCTACACGAAGTACCTCCCCGGCTACCTTTTGACTCCCGGCCAGACGCAGAGCGAGGATTGTTTGTCGCTCAATATCTGGGCTCCGCGGGCCCTCAATGGATCGAGTGAGCCGTTGCCCGTGATGATCTGGATCCATGGAGGCGGCTTCACCGGCGGCGGATCTGCGTCGCCGTACAAATATGGCACGGACATCGTGAGGGACCATCAGGATGTCATTGTTGTTGCTTTGAAGTATGTTCCTTGCTCTTCGCGGTTCTTCCAATCGGGCTCCGTCATGCCGCGCGACACTTGCTCACTGTTGTCGTGCAAAGCTACCGCGTCACCATCTTCGGCTTCCCCAACGCCGCAGCCCTGAACGGACAGCATCTCAACCCCGGCCTCGAGGACCAGAGGAAGGCCGTCGAGTGGGTGTCCCGGAACATCCGCGCATTCGGCGGCGACCCCGACCGCATGATCCTCTTCGGCCAATCCGCCGGGTAAAGCCTTCCCCCCGGCCGTCCGACAGACACCACGCAACCAGTCACTGATGTCACCACAGAGGCATGTCCGTCGACAAATACGCCTACGCCCACCCGACCGACCCGCTCGTCTCCGGCTTCATCGCCCAATCCGGCCTCGCCGACGCCGGCATCAGCAACGCCGCCGACACGGCGGGCACGAACTTCACCTACGTCGCGGCGCAGCTCGGTTGCTCCACGGATGTCGACGCCGCCATCCTCGCCTGCATGCAGCAAGCAAACGCCTCCGCCATCATCGCCGTCCTCGACTCGTACAACGGCAGCAGCAGCCAGTCCGGCCCCCTCTCGTTCACCCCCGCGCCCGACGGCCTCACGGACTTTGACGATTACCCCGATAGGCAGGCGAGGGGCTTGTTCGCGCAGCTGCCGACGGTGGTGGCGCAGGTGGATGATGAGGGCGCGTCGCTCGTGTCGTTGCCGCCGGATGGCGCGGCGCCGAATCGGACGGCTGTCGATGCGCTTACGCGCAGCTTGGCGACGTGTCCCGGGGCGAGGGGAGCCGCGTGAGTGTTTCTTGTTCTTTTTTCGTTTTGATACCGTCTCTGAGCCGCTCTGATTGTTAAGAGGGATGGAGGGAAGAGAGAGAGAGAGAGATGGGGTGGTGACGACTTCGGACTTCGGTAACTGACATCGTTTGCTCGTTTCACAGGGCGAGAGCGGCGGCCGGCGTGCCCGTCTGGCGCACGCGGTACTTTGGCGAGTGGCCGAACCTGAACCCGCTCGAGTGGTTGGGGGCGTATCATTCCAGTAAGTGGGATCCCCCCCCTCCACTCGGGGATGCTCTCCAACGTACGTCGTTCGAGCGAAGTGCTGATGGCGGTGGTGTTTGTGCACAAAAAAAAAAAAAAAAAGGCGATATCCCCATGATCTTTGGGACCAGTGGCCTGCTCGGCCCCGACACCCCGCTGGAGAAGCAGACGTCGGCGTACATTCAGGGCGCTTGGGTGGCGTTTGCGAAGGATCCGGCGAATGCGCTGAAGGATCGCTTCGGGTGGCCGACGTATGAGGCGGAGACGCGGTCGTTGGTGCAGCTGGGGTTTGAGGGGAATGCGGAGGCGGTGTTTGCGAGGGGGGATACGTTTGATGGGTTGTGTTGATTTTGATATGCGCTGAAGGCAGAAAGATGCATGTTCGACTTGGTGACCATTCCCGCTGATGAAAAATAGAGCAGCAGTTCCTATAAGCCGCACTTATCCCCATGTCCGCTTTGGCAACGCCCAGCGCCACCATACTCATGGAGCACCATGACCTTTCCCGGCCCTCTCGATCTCATCCAGGATGGCGGCCTCGTCCTCCTCCAGAACGCCCATGGTCTGAACCGTCCACTGCCGAAGAGGCTCCTGTATCTCCAAATACGGCTTCCTCGGCGCAAAAGCCATGCGGTCCTGCAAACCCAGCCTCCCTTTCCCTACAAACCACCAGGCGCCGTACTTGGTCGCCGCCAGACTCTTCTTGCACGCCCACTCGGCGTTCGCCACTACCCGCTGCAGCCTCCGCGCCTCGTCCTTCCTCCCTTCCGTCCACAAATCAAAGACGCGGGCGGTGGCGGCGGGAAAGACGTTGGCGAGGCCGGTGACGCAGCCGACGCCGCCCGCCTCGAGGGTGGGGACGAGGTAGTCGGACGAGCCGCCGTAGACGCCGAACTGCGCGGGCGAGAACCGGCTCGCCAGCCGCACGGCCTTGCCGACGTTGCCGCACGTCAGCTTCGCGCCGACGATGTTGGGGTGCGCGGCCAGCGCGGCCAGCTGGTCCGAGTCGAGGTCGACGCCGGACGTCACGCCGGGGAACTGTTGTTGTTTTCCTCATCATCAATCAACCAGTCACTTGATCAACCGCCGCCACCCCAAAGCACCCGACAGGAAGGGAAAAGGGAAAGGCGGGACGACGGGGGGAAAGTGGTGGAAGTGAAGGGGAAAAGGCAGCTAGCACACGCACGTTGTACACCACCACCGGCAGCGGGCTGGCGTCGGCCACGTCGCGATAGTACCCCAGCAGCGCCTCGTCGGTGACCGCCTTGGCCCAGTAGCTCGGCGGCAGCAGCAGCGCGAAGCCGGCGCCCGCGTCGTGCGCGTCGCGCGCCAGTGCCACCGTCTCCTTGGTGCCCTGCGCCGAGATGCCCGCGACGAGCGGGTAGTCGTCGGGCATGCCGAGGTCGGTGACGGCGCGCCGCGCGGTGGCGACGATCTGCGCGCGCTCAGCCCGGTCGAGCAGCGCCAGCTCGCCGTTCGTGCCGAGGTAGACGAGGCCGTGCTGGCCGGCGCGGACGAGGTGTTGGCAGTGCGCGTACTGCCCGCGCGCGTGAGGCTGGTTAGCGCTGGTGGTGCAAGGGGGCCGGCGGCGGCTCCGGTGGGATGGGGCTGGACGGACCATTGCGTCTAGGTCTATTTCCTGGAGTGGCGTGTTCTTGTAGAGCGTGACGACGGGGCAGTAGACGCCGGGCGGCAGCGGGCGCGCTTTCGCGGGGATCGTTGATGAGGGCATTCTTTTTTGGGAGGGGTTGACGAGGCTTGGTGTTGACTATCGGGACTCGGGGATGGGAGAATCGGTGGATGGAATCGGCGGCAAGCTTGGTTGAGGGCCATTTTGTAAGTACATACATCCAAAGCAGTCCTCTCGGCAACTGGATTGCTTCGCCGCGTCAGCGGCCGAGCATACCGCCATCGAGCAGGGTGTGGTAGCATGGGTTGTGGTTGTGATGGTCAGTAGCACGCCGTTCTCCCGAACCCCGCACTGAGTTGTCCAATAACAGGTGCATTGCTTTTGGTGTCTCGGATTAAAATCCGATATGGTAGGTGGGGGTTCGGAGAAGCGCTCCAACGCTACCCGGCGTATCATCAAAGCATATCACAACTGCTCTACGATCTCACAGGGTCAGAAGATATATCATCGTGCTGAGTCTCTAAGCAGCCCAAGTCCTACTGCCCCGCTGCCTCAAATGCATGGGTGTTGACTGGCGTCAGCGGCTTTCCAGCAAATCCCCCGTCCGGGCCGACCACGGTGACGATGTTCTTCATAGCCAGCAGCTCAAAGTTGACTCGAGTATCCAGCGCTCCTCCGCCAATATGCGTTGTCAACGTGACATTGTCCATCTCAATGAGTTCCTTCGGGATGTGTGGCTCGTTGTAGAAGACATCCAGCCCAGCCGCCGAGAGATGGCCCTTCTTCAACGCATCGATCAACGCCTTCTCCTCCACGATGGGCCCACGCGCAGTGTTGATCAGCCTTGCGCCCTTCTTGATGAGGAAAATATTGCTCGCGTTGATCAGGTCTTGGGTGTGCGGGTTCAGCGGCGTGTGCAGCGAGACGCAGTCGGAGATGGCCAGAAGCTCGGCCAGCGACGCGTGGTACGTAGCCCCCAGCCTCTGCTCCTCTTCGGCGCTGGCACGGACGACGTCGTAGTAGTGGATGTCCATGCCCAGCGCCGACCGAGCCTTCACAGCCAGCTTCTTGCTGATGTTGCCCAGGCCGACGATGCCGAGCACGTGTCCGCGCGGGTTGGCCGACATGTCGGCGATCAAGCCGTGCGTGTAGGTGAACTGCTCCGGGTCGCCCGAGCGCGCGGCCAGCTGGGCCCGGGTCAAGTTGCGGAAGACGGACAGGATCATGTAGAGGGCCGTGTCCGAGACGGCCTCGTCTGAGGCGCCCGCGCCGTTGGCGTACCAGATCTTGTGCTTGCCGAAGACGTCGATGTCGGCCCAGTTGAAGCCGGCGCCTGCGGATGCGAAGATGCGGACCGAAGGCGGCAGCAGAGAGATCAGCTCCTCGTCCCACTGGCCCATCTCGCCGCCGGTCTGGAAATGCGGGCGGAAGATGGCTGAGAAGTCTCCATATCTGTGTCTTGCTCAGTACTTTTACCTGTATGCATATGTTTAGGAAACGTACTTTTTCTCTCTCAAAGCCTTCTTAAAGGACTCCCTGTCCAAGTCCTCGTTCCTGACGACATTGAACCTTGGTAGGAATTCTTTTTCGTAGTACTCGGTGCTGTACTTGACAGCGTTTCCAAGATGCAGAACGGTAGGCTTCGCCATTTTGCCCGTTGGCAAGTTCGCGAGGAAAGTGTGATTGAAGTAACGCAGAAGCCATAGCGAACACCCCGCATCGTGGTCGGCGAGATGCACATCGTTTCCGACGCCAGCTGCGGGGCAGACGCCGACAAGTCCCCGGCTGCTCCACTATTCCTTCATTTTCCCCCTCTATTGCACAATCATCATGCCGATCTTGCTCCTGGTAAAGGGTCTTTTCCGACAAGGAGGTTGGCACGCTCGGGAGCCTGCGCGACGGAGCTCGCTCGCAAGTAATCCAACAAAGCTCTCCACCTTCAATCAGAAAGTCCCATCTCGACGCGACCATTCACTGATTTCAAGTCAGGATTGTGCTCATTTTCTTATGACTCTCTGGGTACCTGCTGATCGTGGAAAGAGAAGGGTTTCGTATGACTGTATGCACAGTTGCCTGGCGATACACTTGATTTTAACCTCGTCCGGATGTCCCTTGAATTCTTAATTTCACATGAGAGGATTCTAGTGCGCTTCCATACGGAGGACGGCGCCAGGTGCTGCGAAGATTGTTCTACCGATCCTCGCTCGGCCGAAGGAAACCAAGCATGGCAGGTGTCCGGTTGCGGAAGCGTCCGTATCGCCGTGCTCGCTATGCCTGTTTGTGCTGGATTTCGTCAGCCCTACCGAATCGAGACCGCCCAAGGGATGGAAGACTAGGCCAGAGGCGGCCGTTTCGCTTGTCTTGCTCTTTGTTGGACATCATCGATCGTGGGAATGAAGTCCGGACGCAAGGGATGTCGGAATCAGGGAACAGGGTCGACGCGGAGGTTGCCAGTGCATGTAACATTCTTAAGGAAATCTGTCGCCCAAGCCACGCATGCACACATAACAGCACCAGTCCCCATGATGGAAACCCCTTCACTTTCGGCCAGAAGTCTACCCCCACAGCTTCGACAGGACCATGGCAGTGATGAACAAGCATCAGTTCTCTCCAAAACCCGAGGGCATGAGGTCATTGCCACCACTGCGAGTGTCTTTGCTATCTGCCTTCTGGTCGTTGGCATACGCCTGTTCACCCACCTGCATCTTTTCCGCACCTTTGCTTTAGACGACAGTGTGATCATAGTGGCTACAGTACGGGCCCCCGCATGCTTCCATCTTCCGCGCTGACACTTTGACAAGCTGTGTGCGGCTGCTCTGATGGGGCTTCTTATCCATGCAACCCGTAAGCTTGAATGCTGCTTGAAGACTCATATCTGACTCAAGCAGATACTGGTCTCGGGTCGCATATCTCCAACCTTTCGATACCCGAGCTCCAGAGCATGACATTGGTGCGTACGCTACACCCGAAACACACTGTCAGATGCTAACGTGGCCAAGAACCTGTGGGTTGCGTACATCTTCTTCAACTTCAGCCTGGGGATCACGAAGATGTCCATCGTGCTCTCCTACCTGCGCCTCTTTGCGTCGTCGAGAGAGACGAGAGTAGCGTGCGTCGTCTTTTTATACGTCCTAATGCTCAACACGGTGGTGTCGGTGACGTGCTGCATCCTAACCTGCCGGCCAATATCGCTCTTCTGGCATCCGGAGAAGGTCACGTCGCCTGCCGCCTTCAGCGAACATTGTGTCAACGTCAAAGCCATGTGGTTCGCCCAAGGCTACACCTACATATTTTTCGACCTCGTCCTCATCGTGCTTCCAATCCCCGTCGTGAAGTCCCTACGCATCTCTCGACGCGAAAGATGGGCGCTCGCAAGCATCTTTGCTCTTGGCGGATTGTAAGTGCGCAACGTTTCTCCTTTCAGTGTCCTCAATCTCACAACAATGAACGCAGTGGATGCATATGCTCCTTTCTTCGCCTGCGCTCCATCGACAAAGCAGCCGACTCAACGGATCCAGGATGGGACAACGTAGACTCGGCGCGCTGGGCCGTGATCGAAGTGGTGGTCGGCATCATCTGCGCGTCGTTGCCGCAGTGCAAAACGCTTCTCACCCGGCTTTTCCCGCGGCTCCTCAATCCCAACCGCAGGAGTGACCAGGCAACGGTTGCCGTCACTGGGTTCGAAAAAGGCCACGGATGGAACTCGCTGCTGGAACATGGCATCAGGATGGACGCGGCGCAACGGAACCAGATGAGCCGGAAAGGAGGACTTGTTCAGTCGATGGTGGAAAGGGGCGGGCCGGAAGAGGGGTTCGGTCGGTTCGGCGTCGAGCCGCCCAGGGACTCTGCGATTCTGGTCACCACGACCATGACGCAGCGGCGGGACTCGCACTGCCCCAGTTTGGAAATCATGGGAGAGGCTTCGAGGAACAACAGCATCACTCCGAGCGAGGTATCGCTCCCTCCGTTTCTCACCGAGGACTGAGGATCCGTCCGCTGTACAGGGTGCCAGTTTCAGTATGTATATTGCAGTATATAACACTTTAACGAACAACACGACTCTAGAGCTTATAGTGCGGCCTCGGCACATTGTCATAATACGGCACAACAATCACATCCGGATCCTCCGTCGTGCTCACCATGGCCGCCGTGCCTGGGTGCGTCGGCTTCGCACTAACCCTCAGATCCAAGCACCCCGGCCGCCGTCCCTCTCCCCCTTGCTGCAGCAATTCCTCAACCTTCACCCGAACCTCCCCCAACCCCTCCGCCCTCTCCCCTGCGCATCCCAGCCCCCTCGCCACCAGCGCAAAGTCGGCCCTCGCACTCAACCCACTGACCGGCCTCGCAGCCGTCTTCCCCGCGTACACCAGATCCTGCCCATTGCGACTCATGCCCCAACACGCATTGTTAACAACAACCGTCAGGATGCGCAGACCGTGCCGAGCAAACGAATCCAGTTCCATGAAGTGAAACCCAGCCGCGCCATCGCCCGTGACCAGGATAACGAGCGGCGGCTTCGCCCCCTCCTTCTGATCGGCCCCCGCCGCGCCAGCAACAGCACAGCCCAACGCGTACCCGAACCCGTTCCCCAGGAAGCCGAGGTACCCCGTCGACGAGATCAGCGCGGACGGCCGACACGCCGCCGCCGCGGCCACCGGGCCCGCCCACAGCGCCGCCTCGCCGCCGTCCAAGACGACGACGGGACGCGAGTCGGGCGGCAGCGCGGCGAAGAACGCCGACAGCGCGCGATGCGGATGCAGGCCCCCCGTCTCCCCGACCACGTCGTCCGCGGCGTCGAACGGGCTCGGCCGCCTCCCCAGCTCGAGCACCGCGCGCAGCCATCCCCCGTCGTCGACCGTCGCCTGCTTGCCCCCTTCCTCCCCCCACTCCTCCTTCAACGCCGCCGCCGCTCCGCCCGCCCAGGTACATGCCCGTCCGCGCACCCACCAACACGACGCAGTCCGGCGGCCGCAGCGGCGGCGGAAGCGCGCCCAGGATGCTCCCCGCGGGCCCCGCGAACGAGGGGAGCGCGTAGAGCGATGGCGAGAGGCGGGCGAACTTGGCGCTGGTGAAGAGGGGGATGCCCGGGGCGGCGGCGGCGAAGGCGGAGAGGGGCGAGAGGGAGTTGGCGGCGGCGGCGGCGGTCGAGGTGGAGGCAGAGGCGCCCGTCCCGAGGATCACGACGGGCCGTTTGGCGGTGCGGAGGATGCTGGCGGCGGAGGCGATGGCGGCGCGGTGCGGGCCCGGCGGCGACGGGAGCGGGCTGCTGATGGAGCCCCAGGAGATGAGGCCCCGGGTGATGGGCGTGAAGAGGACGTCGATGGGGACGTCGAGGAGGACGGGGCCTGGCAGGCGGGGGGTGTGTGTTAGCTTTTTTGTGTTCTTGTCTTGGTTTTCTTGGTTTTTTTTTTTTCTTTCTTTTTTTCTGGGGTGGGTGGATGGTGGGGAGATGCCGACCTGGTGCTCCTGATACGGCAATGTGGACGGCGTGGGCGACGAGGCGGGGCAGGTCTTCGGCGCTCGTCACGCGGTGGGCGAACTTGGCCATTGTTCTTGC
Source organism: Diplodia sapinea (assembly GCA_023087385.1). Classification (NCBI taxonomy): domain Eukaryota; kingdom Fungi; phylum Ascomycota; class Dothideomycetes; order Botryosphaeriales; family Botryosphaeriaceae; genus Diplodia; species Diplodia sapinea. The sequence goes on from JAJMYO010000165.1 coordinate 19,072, forward strand.
TACGACGACTTGGTCGATTTGGCCCTGCAGGGAGTTGTTTTCCTGGTCCCGAAGCGGCACGGATGAAGTGATGCATAAGATAGGGCTCCTGTCTGCGAACGCTGTAGCGAGGCCGGGGAGTCCGTTCGAAAATCTACAAATGCTCAGCGGCCTGGCCAATGTATGCCTTGATGTGAACTCACCCGCTGTTTGCAGTGACGAAGCAGACGCCCGTCTTCCCCGTCATCTTGGAGTAGCTCTCGGCAGCCTGCACCGCCACCGTCTCGTGCCGCGTGTCGACGAGACGGATGCCAATGGCTTCGCAGCCGAGAAGGAATGCATCGAGATGACCGCCATGCAATCCGAACGCCACCTCAGTCCCAAGCCTCTTCAATGACTGGGCAAGAAGATCCCCACCCGTCAACTCTCTTTTTTCCGGGGTAATCAACGGAAACGCCATGGCTTCGACAAGGTGCGTGTAGTCTTTTAGTATTGTAATGCACTCGAAAAGAAGAAACAGAGTCGCATAAGTAAAGCCCCCGTCCGCGGGCAATCGGCTACCGGCAACCGCTTACGTCCAACCCCGCACGTAGTCCGTCCCCTTTCAGCCAAGAATTCTCCCCCCATAGTCACCAATAACAACGGCGAAACTCCATCCAGCTTCGTTCCACCCGCCAATCCACACGGAAACCCAAAGCATCCGACCCCGCGTGAAACCCCCCTTCCCCGCACCCCCAGCAAACAAGTCTCACAACTTTCTGGCACTCGGCGGCAGCCCCTCCCCCGCCTCCGCCTCCGCCTTACTCACCCTAATCGCCTTCATCTCCAGCATCCGCACCACCGTCTCGCTCAGGTCCGGCCCGGGCACCGCACACAAGCGCCCCGCCTCCCTGCACATGCCCTCGTCAATCTCCTTGTACTGCACCCGTCCCCCCTCCCCGTCGTCCTGCCCTTCTTCTTCCCCTTCTTCTTTTCCGCCGGCGCCGGCGCCGGCGCCGGCGCCGGCGCCCAACGCCTGCGAGAAGACCAACTGCCCGTTGCGCGACTCGCTCGCCATGAGGTAAAGCGCCGACCGCGCGGGCCCCGAGGCCGGCATGCAGAACGCGCCCGCCGCCCGGATCGTGTCGCCCGGCACGATGCCCGTCGCGGTCCATTGCGGGGCGATGGCGTTGACGCGGATGTGGCGCGAGAGCGGGGTGCGGTCGGCGGCGGATGATGACGAGGGGGTGTTGGAGAGCGTGGGGAAGAGCGAGCGGAGGAGGCCGAGGACGCCGTGTTTGGCGGTTGCTGTCGGGGGGTGGGGGACGCTGGTTAGTTGGATGGGAAGGGAATGGAAGGGGATGGTGGTGCTTACTGTAGTCGACGCTGGGGAAGCGCTGGTAGCCTGGGCGAGGAAGGGGGGTTGGATTAGCGGGGTGGCGGGCGAGACGATGGGGGAAGGCAGAACGTACTGGATGCGGATGCGGTGAGGACGATGCTGCCGCCGGTCGGTTGCTGCTTCCTCATGTAGTGGAGGGCTAAGGCGGTGGTGCTCAGCACGCTCTTGAGGTTGATGTCGATGACCGAGTAGTCGGGCTCTTGGAGCTTGCCGTTGCTGTCGAGCTTGTCCTCCAGCAGCGTTGTGCGGGGAGCGACGCCTGGAGACAATGGTGAGCAGAGGTTTGGGTCGGGTCTGTCGGGATTGACGTACCTGCGTTGGCAAAGACGTGGTCGATTCGGCCGTGCAGCTCGACTGCCTTCTCGAATATCTCTGACAGCGCGGCCCACGATGTCACGTCGAGCGGGACGAAGGTGGAATTTGCGTGCTCTCGAACCTCGGGCGGGGGAGGGTTGAGATCGCCTATGACGACCTTTGCCCCATGTTCGAGAGCCAGCGAGACGGTAGCAAGTCCAATGCCCGATGAGCCGCCTGATCATTTGTTACTATGGTAGAATCCAGGCGCATGTTTTCTAATGTACTCACCGGTAATGATTATCACTTTGCCCTTCAGATTCTGAAGGTCTTCGTCCCGGATCTTGATTTCGGCCATGTTGGTTATGCGTGCAACAGAATCCAAAGCTTGAAAGCCGACGGTGCAGTGTGTAGGAACTGCTCCATTTATAAGCCCCTGAGTTCCGAAGGCGGCTGACGCTGTGCGTGGCTCGTGAACTTCCCCGCTTTGAAGATCCCTCAGCCAGGGATAGCGTCCACGTTTCCCTTGGCGGGACAGAGCCACAGTCTGTACAGCCTATATAGATAGGCGAGCATTCTTATCTTTCCATGCCATTGTAAGAGCATTTCGCTAAGATAAGCCAAGAGAAAATAGTGACGTGAGCCATCATTCAATCGTAGTGCTGATGTCATGCCTACGAAGATCGCTGATTATGATGGCCGTTGCACTACTATTAGTACCACCTGTGTATTCGTGCTCTACCCTCGTGCATATACATGTATTCCTCTTCCACACTTGGAACGCGTTGGCTGACACTGCAAGTAGGTAGACATGCAACAAAACACCCATCTTGCAGCATCCATGATAAATCCGATGGCCGCATACGACAACATCAACAAACAAACCACGCACCATTACCGCCGTCCACAAGCCCGCCTCCACCTCAAGGCCCTCCAACCCCAAGCTCACCCACCCGAACCCTCCTCTCCGTCTCAACCCAACCGCCCCCTCACCGCCCCCCGGCCACCGCCAAACTCGAATCCACATGCGCAAAAAACTTCTCGGGCTCCCCCTCGATCATACTTATATGAAGTTTCTGACCCGTATCTCTCCTATCTCCGCCCACCACGCCCGTCTTGTACGGCGCCGTCAAAACACCCCAAACTCACCCTCTTCTCTCCCTCCCCCTCTCCCTTCCCACCGGTGCCGGACTCAGAACCGCAATCCGCGCCGGCCCAGACTTTTGCCCCTCCCGGCCTCATGCACGTGCGTTGCCGTGAGCGCCGGACTCGCGTACTTTCGCCGCGGGAAGTCGACGAGGGTGATGTTGTAAGTAGCTTAGGGTGGTGGAGAAAAGGTATCGAGGCCGAAGGCGTAGTACGGCGGCGACATGGAAGGTTGAGGTGGATGTGAAGGGCGATGGAGAGCCGGTGCCCGGGGGGTTCATGTGACGGATTCCCGGCAGCCGGGGGGAGGACCAGCCGGCGGGTGGGGTGTAGTCCGGGAGGTTGTTGGGGGCGGTGGGCTTCATGTTGGGGAGCGGGGTTTTTGGTTGAGGGAGCTGTTGCTTGTTGGCTGGCATTGGTGCCTGTGGTGGATTGATCTCGATTCGATGGAATCTGCCCTGCTTTGATACCACCCTCGAGACCTGCAGTTCAAAGTAGTGGAGGGCAAAGCCTAGAGATTTCGCACCGTCGTCCTTTGCCGTGTCGTCTGCCAACTGCAGACAAAACTATGAAAAGTTCACACAAACTTACCGGGCGAACTAGTTCGAGGCCAACGGAGGCCGCAGGACAGATTGAGACGCGGTGTTACCGAATACAGATGGTACCTTAGCATAATAGGTGTGTGGCAGCCAGATTCTTCCCGCCACTGGCATCCTACACCCATTCCAAGAGCTTAGCCGAGTGATTCAGACTTGGCCTACAGCTACGTGCGGCTCTTCAGATGGTAAGTCGACTACGGCGAGGAAGAGTCAGAAGCTTGGCGAGGGTTCCGTGGAGGGGCGGAGAAAGCCACGTGGTGGACGCTCTCCGTCGGCCATTTTGCCAAGAGACTGCTGGTCTCTGGAACGACGCACATCCGAGAAGCTGCACTGTCGAGATCCCGACGCCCATAAGCCAAGAGAGCCATGGTAGATGGCTTTTCGCAGCGTGCGGGGTCAGCGGGAGCGATGGTGGAGATATCGAGGGAGAATGTAAAAGGGTTCGGAGGGACTTGTGGAGGATGGAAGGGAGAGAGCGGGTGAAACAAACAGCGGGCCGCCCGCCCCCGAGATCCCCTGCATTCCTACGTCACCCACGAACCACCTCAGCTCCTCCGCACTCGAGAAGCTCCCTGCGGCATATTCGCATCTGTGCTCCACCGTGGGCGTCTCCGGTGGATGATGTTTCTATTTCTGCCGGCCCGAGCAGACCGCGTCACCCGAGGATCACACCTTCTTTTTCCTTCCGTATTCTCAGCCCTCCTCCCGGCGGCTATAGACATGGGGCTCGCGCAGGAAACGGCATGATCTGCGCCGTAGATGGTCCCTAAATGCAGATCAACCTATACGCGAGGGCCGCGGCCGCCGGACGAGGCTGTTCGGGACGGCAGACTTCCTGAAACTCGATCAGCCCCCGCTTTTGTCCGACAGGAGAAACACCAAACCACCAATCCCCCTTCATTTGGAAGCCGCGCTCCGGCGGGCAGCCAGGCCTGCAAAACATGTTTGAAACAGAGTTGAGTGTCCGAGCCCAAGTACGAGCAAGAGCGAGGTCGCGATGCGTGATGCGATTCTAGCAAGGCCGCCCGCCATCTGGCTACAAAAGCCCCAGCACGCTCTCCGCTCTTCTCGATCCAGCAATCAACCAGGTCTTTACAATGAAGCCGTCCATCATCTCCGCACTGCTCATCGCCAGCGCCTCGGCGGCGGCGGTGAAGAAGACGTCGCCAGCCAGACGCCAGTCGTCGGGCACGACGCTGATCCCCAACACGTGCTTCGACGACTACTCCAGCCTGGAGGAGTACTTCGACTACCTGTACCCGTGGGGCAGCGACCACAACGGGTCGGCGCGCATGGTCGGCAACAGCACCGACCACGACTACATCGCCATCAACCCGGCCGGCCAGCTCACCATCACGGCCAAGCCCGTGTCCGGGCAGCCCGCCACCAGCGGCGGCACCGCCATCAACTACCTGTCGGGCGCGGTGCACGCCAAGCAGAGCTTCGCCGTCGAGGCGGGCGGCGGGCTCGACTTCTCGGCGTCGGTCCTGGCCACGACCGACGTCGGCACCTGGCCCGCCTTCTGGCTGACGGCGACCGAGGGCTGGCCGCCGGAGATTGACCTGGCCGAGTGGAAGGGTAAGGGCAATGCCCTGCACTTGTCTCACGATGCTGACGGGGCCCAGGCTCGGGCGACATCTCGTTCAACACGTTCAACACCAGCTCCGAGGTCGAGGCCAAGGACGTCGAGTACCCCAACCCGACCGAGTTCCACGACATCAAGGCCGAGCTGCGCGACGAGAACGGCAGCGACGTGTCCATCAACTTTTACCTGGACGGCGAGCTCATCACCACCCAGGTCGGTGCGGGCTACACGGGCGCCGGCTTCTACCTGTAAGCGACATGGTCTCGGAGACTTTCTCGAGCAGCATCTGACATTTCTAGCATCATCAACTTGCAGATGGAGGGATCTTCGGGAACCCCGGGACCGACGACGGGTAAGTTGCAGGTTGCGAGTCGAGGGCTGCGGATGCTGACCAGATGCAGACACCGTGTACGCGGTGAAGAACCTGGAGGTTACCAGCTACAACCCCTAGACGAAGTGACGGAACGAACGTATATATTTTGACAGTCTTCTGGTATTTGGTTGATATTCATGATTCTCACTCATTCATTGCTCGCCTGACCTACCCGGCGATCCTGCCACCGTGACTTCGTCCGCCCATCGTTTTCCCATCAATTGAAGAGTGCAACTTCATGTCGGACCAGCCAAAATGAATAATTATGTAGCATGCTCTGGCGCTTGGGATTCTCCGCGATGATGTCACCCGGCGCGCATTCAGGTGACTTCGTGACTGGACGAGCCTCCGTGTTCCTCGGCTGCAGCGGCTGCACCACGACCGGAATGCAGCAGCCACGCCCACCTCATCCCACTTCCTCGCCCTCGCCACGACCGCGTGGCTGGAAGCGCCGGTTCGCAAAGGCCGGTTGCCATCCAATTGCCTATGCGAAGCCACTGCTGACGCCGTCAAGGCCTGCGACTCGTGCCGTCGGAAGCGAACAAAGTGCAGCGGGGCGCGTCCCACCTGCTCGCAATGCACCCAGCTCGGCGCCGGCTGCCACTACTCGGACGCGGTCGACAGACAGACGCGTCCACGGGCCGAGAGGTAGGCTCCAAGCTGCGAGATACGTAGCTGCGGGCTAACGTGAGCGCCAGAGCAAGCCACGGCCAGAGTCTCGAGGCACGCGTCCATGAGCTCGACGACCATGCATCGCCCCAGCAGAGTTCGCAACAGGCAGCGCCACCAGCCTCCGGCAATGACACCCGCCAAACGCCAGGGAACGGAGGACGCGGAACAATCGTCCTGGAAAACACGGGCGAGATGAGATACTTTGGTGCGCAGCCTGCTCGTAGGAACAACAGCAGCTGACTGGTCAAGAGGCCCCTCGTCGAGCATCTCCATCCTGTCGCCCGACGGGCTGCAATGGCTGGAATCGCGCACTGCCGACGCCTCGCTGCGCCAGCGGCTCGAGCAGCCGCTGCGGGGAGGCGGGAGCTGGGCCCGATGGACGCATCCGCTGCTGCAATCGCTGTGGCCGGCCGAGAACTCGACGCCGGTCCCGGCCTGCGACGAAGCGCTGGCGCTGGTGAACGACTACTTCGAGAGCTACAACACGGCCTTGCCCATATTCCACCCTCCGACCTTCATGGCCCTGTTCGGCAGCCAATATCAGCCCGGAGGTACCGCGAGCAGCGACCCGGCCTGGTCAGCAGCGCTCAACGCCGTCCTGGCCCTCTCGCAACGGCGGCGAGCCGAGCAGCAGCACCCGCGTATGCACGAAGCCGCCGACCGAGCGTGGGCCTACGCAAAGAACGCGCTGGAGGTGATGCTGGCGTTGCTCATGCGCAGCACCAGCCTGCTGTCCGTCCAGGCGCTGCTGGCGCTGGCCTGCTTCTTCCGCGGCACCCCGAACCCGCAGCCCTTCTTCTTCCTCACCGCCGCCGCCGTGCGCCTCGCGCACTCGGCCGGCCTGCACCGGGCGGCCGACCACCTGCCGCTGACGGCCGTCGAGCGCGAGCAGCGGTCGCGCGTCTTTTGGATTGCGCTCGTTCTGGATTCCAGCGCCGCGCTGAGGACGGGGAGGCCTTGCGCGCACAGCATCAACGACATCGGCGTCGTCCTGCCGTCGGGCTCGCCCAGGGACAATCTGGGCATCGTCGTGAACCGCCGCGGCACCGCCGTCCTGAGCGTGCTGCTGGCGCAGGCCAGGTTCGCCGTCATCGAGGGGAAGGTGTACGACCGCATCTTCGCCGCCTGCGCGGCCGCGAAGACGACCGAGGCGCTGGACGGCGATGTGCGCGACCTGGGCCAGGAGCTGGCCGCATGGAGCCGCATGATTCCGGGCGGGACGGACTGCAGCGGCCGGGTTGCCGACGACTGGGGGGACCAGCATCTCCACGTTGCCGGTCTGCTGCTCGCATTCCACAGCTGCGTCATCACTGTCCACAGCGCCACATGGCAGCGGCACTTCAGCAGCTTGCGGGGCAAGCGATCCGCGCGCCAGAGCCTCGACGCCTCGTCTTCCAGCTTCCCCGACACCGACGTGTGCCTCCGTTCAGCCCGTGACATCGTCCAGCTGCTGTCCCACGTCCCGCAAGAAAACACGAGCTTCATCTGGTAGGCCAACCCCCCTTCCTCCCGTCCTACGCGCAACGGGGCTGACACAGCAACAACAACAACCAGGGAGGTGGTGCACCGGCCCGTGCAAGCCATGATGCTCTTCTTCGTCTGCATCCTGCAGCACCCCGACGACGCGGACGCGGCCGCCCACCTGCGCGCCATGGGCGACGCCGTCGCCTTCATGTCCAAGGCGACGACGAACCAGGAGGATTGTTTTGTCCGGCCCATTCTGACGGTCGGCCACGAGCTGATGCGCATCGCGCGTGCCGCTGTTCAGAAAGGCAGCAGCGGCGCCGGCGGCAGGGTTAGGGGCGACGTGGCTCAACGACGCCGAGCATGTGCGACGGACCCGCTCGATGAAAGCGGTCTGAGGGTGGATGGCCAGCCGTCTTCTTCCTCGCAGGCCGTCGACGTGTCTGGCAGCATGGCGCCTGGCTTCCAGTTGGGGCCTGAGGACGATGCTGGGATCCCTTCGTTTACGCCTGATCGCACGGGAAACATGGGTGCGACTTCAGTCCCGGCGGAGCAGTCGGGACCCGACTTTGGGTTCCATGAGCCCTGGAGTGGTAGCGGTGATGCGGGCTTCGCCGGGATGGAGCAACTGGCCGAGATACCGCTTCCGTTCTCGTGGAACTGGCAGGACTTGTCTACCGGTCTGCTAGAAGACTTTGACCTATTCCAGCACGGTGCAATGTGAAAATACATGTTGTTCTTGCCTTCTCCAACCTCGGAGGCTCTTTCTCATCCTTTTATACTAAAAACACCGACAACTCCCCAATGCTTGTTCTCGTCTATTCCGAAAAACAACAACCAGCCCAAATCCCTCTCTCTCTCTCTCTCTCTCTCTCTCTCTCTCTCTCTCTCTCTCTCTCTCTATCTCTCTCTCTATCTCTCTCTCTCTCTCTATCTCTCTCTCTCTCTCTCACCACTCCGGCTTCGACCTCCCGCGCGTCCCCGACGGCACCGCATAGCCCAGCCTCGACCGCTCGAACCTGAAAGCGGGCGCCAGGATGGAGATGTCCTCGTCGAGCCCCCACTCGCGGCCGTCCATGGTCCAGAAATACTCGGGGCGCCGGAACAGCTCGGGGCGGGCCTTTTGGATGGCGGCGTGGCTCTTGACCAGCAGCGTCTGCATCTCGTCGTAGTGGCGCACGTGGAAGCCCTCGTTGCGGGCGCGCAGGGCGGCGGCTTGCGATTCCGTGTACTGGCCCAGCCGGTAGTACCAGATGTTGTACTGGGTGAGGCTGACGTCGATGTCGAAGGTGACGCCGGGCCGCTTGGTGCGGTCGAGGAGGGCGTGCAGGATGGCGGCGGCGCCGACGAGGCCGGTTTGGTAGTCGGAGTTTGCTGGGGGTGTCGCCGGCAATTAGCGGATGGGGGAGGAAGGTGGGTGAGTGGGTGAGTGAATCGGAAAAGAACTTACGCAACAGCGGGACCACGGGCTCGTCCAGCCCCAAGAACTCGCCCTGCAGCCACGAGATGCCGACGAGGCAGTCGCTGATCTGCTGCCAGCCGGAGCGGCGCGCGAGCGGGCCCTTGAAGCCGTAGCAGTTCTCGCGCGCGTACACCAGGCGCGGGTTGAGGTCGCGCAGCCTCTTCGCGTCGAAGCCCAGCCGCTCGAGCACGCCGGGCCGGTAGCCGTCAATCAGCACGTCGGCGCCCTCGACGAGCGCCGCGAACTGCGCCTTGCCCGCGGCCGACTTGAGGTCGACGTTGGCGTCGCGCTTGCCCGTGCTGAGGTCCACCCACAGGATGGCCAGGTCCGGCAGCTTCTCGTTGGTCACCTTGATCACGTCGGCGCCGAGGACGGCGAGGAGTTTGGAGATGACGGGCGCGGCAATCACGCGCGAGAAGTCGATGACGCGGATGCCCTTCAGCGGCTTGAAGTCGCCGCCGCCGTCGCCGTCCTCGACCTTCGGCCACGCGCTGCTCACCGTCCCCGCCGGCCCCGGCGGCACCTCGACCTCCCGCCTCGTCCACAGCGGCTCCGCGCCCATGACGCGGCCCTGCTCGCTCGCGAAGAACTCGTCCGGCCGCAGACACGTGACGCCGGCCTGGCGGAACTCGTCGCCGTTGGCGCGGGCCTCGATGTCGGCGGCGTCCCACCGCGCGACCTTGTCGGCGTAGATGGCGATGGCCTCGTCGCGCGTGACGTCCTGCTCGGGCACGCCGACCATGCGCATCGTCGGCCCCGCGTTCATCGAGCCGTGCAGGTGGTACCACCGCCCGTCGCGCGTGCGGTACACGTTGGTGGCCTCCTGGTGGATCGGCTTGGACGTCTCGTAGAGGTCGCCCTTGGCGAATTCGGATCGCAGGCGCGGGTGCTGCTGGAAGGGTTGCGGGGGCGTCGTGTTGACGGTCGGGAGGAGGACGGATTCGAGGAAGAGGGTTGCGAGGTCGCTGGGGGAGGGGGGAGGGGGGGGCCGTTGTTAGTGGATGTTGGCTGGTTTGCGCGGTGGATGCTGCTGCTGTCTCTTGTGCTTCTTTTCGTTCTTTCTTCCGTTTCTTCCTTTCTCCCGTCGTCCGTGTCTCAACGGAGGTTGCTGATAGCTTTCTTGTTCTTTTTCCATCGGGGGAATTGAAGGAAAAACATCTTACTCACGTATCGACCTCGACGTCCTGATAATCGATCCCATACCGGTCCGCCGCCACGGCGCTGGCCGCCGCAGCCACGAGGGCCGTCAGCGCCGCCGCCGACTCGGTCATCTTGCACGGCGTCGGCACGAACGGCTTCGGGTCATCGCCGACGATGCGGATCTTGCGCGCCGCGTCGGTGAAGGACTGAGGTAGCCCCAGCGAGGCGTCGTTCAGCAGCCGTTCGTGCAGAATGCGTGTCGCTTCCGCTTGGACCGAGTAGTTGTCGTCGGCGGCGGCGGCGGCGGCCGCGGTGTTGTGTTGGTCGCCCATGGCTTTTGTTCTTCTTTTTCCCGTCCGTCTCGTGGTTGCTGTACGAGAGCTTGTTACGTTTCCTCTCGGGAAAGAGAGGAGGGGAGAGGAGTGCGGTGCCCGCGCGTTTTATATGTATCGCAGTCCCCCCGCAATCCCGTCTGATGCAGCTCACAGGGGGGAGACAAACCAGACCCCCGGCCCGACCGTCGAATGACGACCCGCCTTTTTTTCCGTCCGGTCGGCCGAGGCCCGGCGCCTAGTCTCAACGTCGCCGTTTGGGGTTTCGGGCTGGTGGTGTGTGATGACGGCGGCCCGGAGTTTTGATGCCGATCCCTGCCGTTTCCCGAGCTGTGGAGAACCTCGGGCGGAGTTTTGCATCGAGTCTGGACGCGAAACGCCGGGAGCGGAGTTTTGACGTGCGTCGACAGCGGGCCAACCAGAGTGGCGCAACGGGTGTATAGTGCGCCGCGGTACCTGAGTACCTTACCCCTCATCGCAGTGCCCCTCACAATGTTGTAGCTGCACCCGCGGCTAAGGAGAGCAGCGCTCGGCGTTGGCAAGCCGGAAATGCCCAAAGAAGGACTAAGTGATGGGCAAAGTGCTGGCCGTCGACGTAACACGGCTTGGCCTGTTCGTCGCTGCGAGGGGCTTGCTATATAGGCTCGGCGGTTCCACCTGCGGCGTCTGGCATCCGCGACATTTGACGTCGCCAACAGCCAGTGTCCGCAACAATCTTGGCCTGATCTGAACCCAAAATCCAGTCACTTCTCGAACGTCCACCTCTTTACGAGAAATCTCGAGCCATGGCTTCCTCATGGCGTGAAGGCGAGTTTCGCAGGCGGCCAGTCCGCATCGCCAACTGCTCGGGGTACTGCGGTAACAGCACCATCACACCTCCCGGGACCAACAATCCGCCGTCTCTGACCACCCAGCAGGAGACCCTGCGATCGAGATGTACAAGCAAGCCACCCTCGGCGACGTAGACTTCATCACGGGCGACTACCTCGCCGGTGCGTGCATACCAGCCCCAAACCACCACCACCAACTCTCCCTCCCAATATGACATACCCACCCGACCAAAACAGAAAAGGAAGAACAACTGACGGTTTCCGTCGTCCAGAGGTCAACATGGCCAAAAACGCCGCCGCCCACGCCGCCGGCCAGCACCCGGGCTACGAGCCCAGCGCGTGGGACGGGCTGGCCATGACGCTCGACGTCATCGCGGCCAAGCGCATCAAGGTCGCCCTCAACGGCGGCGCGCTGGACCCCAAGGCGCTGGCCGAACGCGTCGCCGCCCTCGCGCGCGAGAAGGGGCTCGCCGACACCCTCAGCGTCGCCTACATCTCGGGCGACGACCTGCGCGACCAAGTCGGCGTAACCGCCGCGCTGCCGACGACCGAGGGAGAGTCGTTGGGGGAGAGGATGCTGCCGCACCTCGACGACGCGGCCGCGGGCAACGGGCTCGCGGCGAGGCCGCCGCCGGACGAGGGCGCCTTCGCTTTCGTCCGCCGCGACGGGGAGACGGAGGAGTCGGATGCGGCGAAGAAGAAGGAGGGGAACCAGGCGGATCGCCGTGCAGACGACGACGCACCTCCTCCCCCGGCGGCGGCGGCGGCCATCGTCTCGGCCAACGCCTACCTCGGCGCGCGCGGCATCCTGACGGCGTTCCGGCACGGCGCCGACATCGTCATCGCCGGGCGCGTCGCCGACGCCAGCCCCGTCGTCGCCGCGGCGTGGTACTGGTGGGGCTGGGCCGACGACGACTACGACGCGCTCGCCGGCGCGCTGGTGGCCGGCCATCTGATCGAGTGTTCGGCCTACGTGACGGGCGGGAATTTCGCGGGGTTCGCGGATAGGGGAAGGTACGGGGAGGGCGTGTTTGTCGACCCGGGGTTTCCGATTGTGGAGGTGGATGCGGCCGGGGCGTGCGTGGTGACGAAGCATAACGGGACCGGGGGCGTGGTCGATGGGGATACGGTGAGGAGTCAGTTGGTGTATGAGTTGCAGGGGAATGTGTATTTGCATAGTGATGTGAAGGCCGTGTTGGATGCGGTCGAGGTGGTCGAGGTGGGGAAGGATCGGTGGGTGTTTTTTTTTTTTTTTTTTTTTTGCTTCCTACTCTCTCTCTCTGGGGTCGTGGATGCTGACCCGTTCTTGCAGTGTCCGCGTGAGCGGGATCAGAGGCTTGCCTCCACCGCCGACTACGAAGCTGGCCATCTTCTACCAGGGAGGCTACGAGTGCCAGCTGCTCTTCAACGCGGCGGGGTATGGTTGGCGGGAGAAGTGCGAGCTGTTCGAGAAACAGGTTCGGATGCAGATGGGCGAGCAAGCCATCCAAAAACTCGACGTCTTCGAATTCCAGCGGTAAGAGAAACCTTCGCCAGACTATGGCCGCGGAGAGGTGCTGACGGGACACACGCAGCATCGGCGTCCCAGCAGAGAACCCGTGGGACCAGAACAGCAGCACCATGTACATTCGCATCGTCGGCCAGGCGAAAAGCGAAGCCGCCCTCCTGGAAATCAGCAGGGCAGTGTCCAACATCTCCCTCAGGCACTTCCACGGTAAGAAAGCAACAACAGCCCCCAAGCCCCCCGACCAGGCCACAAGCGTCGTCGTCGAGCACCACCATCGCTAACCACGCCAGCACAGGCTTCCACAACTCGCTCGACATGCGCACCGCCGTCCCTAAACCGTACCTCGCCTTCTACCCGGCCGTCTGGCCGCAATCCGCGCTGGCCGAAACCGCGCACATCCTCTCGTCGACAAGCACCGGCACCACCACCGTCTCCCACCCCGCCGGCCACCCGCCCTTCTACGAACCCCTCGCCCAACGCGAGTCCTACGACGCCGCATCATCATCATCATCATCATCATCATCATCGTCGTCGTCCGAACAACAACAGCCAACCCGCCGCATCCGCCTCGGCGACATCGCCCTCGCGCGCTCCGGCGACAAGGGCGCGAATCTCAACGTCGGCATCTACATCCGTTCCTCATCCTCTTCCACCACCACCACCACCACCACCACCACCACCACCAGCAATCCCGACGCTGCTCTCCAACAGCGGCAGTGGGACTGGCTCCGCTCGTTCCTGTCGCGGGACCGCATGTGGGAGCTGCTGGGCGGCGACGCGCGGCAGGACGTGCACCGCGTGGAGCGGGTGGAGTTTGCGGGGATCCGGGCGGTGCATTTTGTCGTGTACGGGTTGCTGGGGAGGGGTGTGAGCAGCGCGACGAGGTTGGATGCGTTTGGGAAAGGGTTCGCGGATTATCTGCGGGATAAGGTTGTGGAGGTGCCGGTGGGGGTTTTGGGGGAGGGGGAGGCGAGGTTGTGAGGAGGGCGGGCGGCGGAGTGGGCGGTTGGAGCACGGTGGTGATGGTGTTCACGTGGGGCAAGAAAGCCGTGGTGGCTGGCGCTCAAAAGATGACATTTTTCCCGGTGTACTAAAGGAGATGATGCTATGTCGCTGGACCACCACCGTCCACGGTGGTGTTTTTGAATGTGTGTGTGGGTTGTACAAGAAAGAAGAGACTGGACTCGTCAGGGGCTAGTCGAGGTACCTGAGCTGGCCGCCCTCGTTGGCGATCTTCTCGGACAGCACGAAGCGGCGGCGGTGGGTGGAGCCGTCGACCTTGCGCAGGTCGGCGACCATGACGTTGCCGCTGTCGACGATCTCCCAGCGCTCGGCGGTGCCGCTGAAGTTGCCCGTCTCGCCGCGGTGCACCCACGCGAACTCGCCGTTGCGGTTGGTGATGATGTTGTCCAGGTCGATGCGCGACTCCTGGAAGCGGCCGCCGCCCGCGTCGCACTCGGCGATCAGGAAGCAGTGGTTGCCGTCGGACCACAGCCGCGGGCTGCGCGACGACAGGTGGTAGTTGCCGCCGTGCATCTGCTGGTGGTGGCCCGCGTGCGAGTCGCCGCCGCCGCCGCCGCCGCCGCCGCCGTGCATGGGCTGCTGCGGGGCGGGCGCGTGGTGCTGCTCCTGCTCCCGTCGCCGCCGATCCTCGTCCTCGCGCCTGCGCCGGTCCTCGTCCTCGCGGTGGCGGCGCTGCTCCTCTTCCTCGCGGCGGCGCAGCTCCTCCTTCTCCTTCTCGGCCTTCTCCTTCTCCTCCTTCTCCTCGTGGCGGTGGTGGCCGTAGGCCAGGGCGGCGCCGCCCAGGGCCAGGCCGAGGGCGCCGGCGGCGCCGTAGGTGACCATCTTCTTGCGGCGGGCGCGGTCGGCGTCGCGGGTCGTCTCCTCGTCGCTCTCGTTGTCCGACTCCTCGCTCTCGTCGTCCTCCTTGCCGTCCCAGCCGACCTTCTCGCGGTCCTGCCACTCGATGCGCTTGGCGCGCCACGACTCGCCCTCGGCCACGACGACGTCGTAGCAGCGCAGCGTCTTGCAGTTGATCTCGTCGGCGTAGATGGCGTCGGCGCTGACCGTGTGCGCCGTGATGGAGCGGTGTGGCGGCTCGCGGTAGTTGTGGGGCAGCAGCGGCTCCTGCCTGCTGATCTGCGCCCGCTGGCACGAGATCTTGCGCGCGTAGACCACGCGGGCGTTGACCGTCGAGGCCGTGACGGCGCGGGCGTAGAGGTCGCCGCGGACCGTGTAGCTCTGGCGGTGCACCGAGCTCTGCCCGTCGTCGGACACGGCCGAGGGGTGGTTGCCCATGATGGCTGGCTGAGATGGGCTGCGATGAGAGATGAATTGGGCTGCGGTCGGTGGAGGTGCTGATGGCTGATGGCAGCTGGCAGAGGTGGTTGGTTGTTTGCTGGAGCGGGGGAGGGGCAGCCAGCTGGCTTTATACGGCGGCCAGCGCAGCGCCGGCGAGGCTGACGGAAGCCGGCACGGGTCGAGACGGAAGCTGGATCGACGAATGCTGACCTGGCACGTATACAGCAGCCTCGGGGCCTAGTCCGAGCGCAGCTCTCAGCGTCTCCCATGGTTGCCCGCCAGCTCACATGAAACCAATTGGCCGCTAGTTGTGGCTGTGGCGGGGCTGCTGGCGCCATCAAAACGCCCAGATCCACCGCACCCCTGTGCGCCCGGAATAGCGGCATCTGTGGCTGTGCCGTGACCAAACTCCTTGCCGCCCCATTGCCTCTTCGTCCCGCTTCCTGGTATACCGTTCGATGCTCTTCCAAAGTCCCCAATCTCTTCACCGACATCACTGGAGAGTCGCGAATGATCCACTCGCACAGTTGCGTCGTGGCCAGTCCGATGGTCTGTCTGTCCGTCGCGTCTGCCCTGGAGAGGACAAGCTTTGCGGGGTAAATGGCCAGACTTACCTACGTGACGATCTCCAAAGAATTCCGTCTTCCAACGACCGTTCATCTTCACCATCATCGCTTGAACTCTCTCCCCTCGCAGAAGATGAAGCCCAATACATTTATAGAACCCAGTCCCCTCGGCTTGTCGAATTTGGCCCGGCCTGCCCGACTCTTGACCCCTTGGCATCCTTCCTACTTCCGGTAGGTCCAAGACTGCCGCGACTTGGAGAGCCTCTTCTTTGTCTACACCTACCTTGGCATTGAATGTGCATCCCACGTTCCACAATGCGACATGATGCACATAAATTGCGGCTCTCTGCACGCGCGCCCCGCATATCCCAACTGAGCGCCAGGCATCTGACCTTCCGCCCGAGCCTTCAACTCCGCCGGAAGTGATCAAGGCTGTCTTCTCTTCCGGGCTCTATGTCCTCACCTGCATCAATGCCGCGACATACGGCAACAACTGGGTGCCGACACTCAATGACCCTCCTGCTCTGGCCGCCCAATTCCCCAGCCCCATCAACACCACCCTCCTCGCCCCCGCATCCCTCTCCCCAGAAACCGTGCCCGCAGCATTCGCCAACGGCACCGTGGGGCCCACAGGCGACGCCGAGCTGAGTATGACTTGCACGCTCCACCACCCCACGCAAAATCCACGACGCAAGAACGAGCCACTGACAAGCCCTCCCAGTCACCTACCTCCGCGCCCTCGCCGCACGCAACCCATCATGGCAAACCTACCACACCCCCGACTTCCTCTCCGAAGAAGGCCGCCCATTCCCCCACGTCCTGCTCTCATCCCCCCAACAGCACCACCACCACCACCAGTCACAACAGTCATCCCTCGTTCCTGGGCAGACGTGGCGGCGCGGCTGGAAGTGTTTGGTCTGGAAGTGGAAGAGCTGCCGGATGCGTTCGCGGGAACGGTCGAGGTGCTGAACGTCACTTCGGCGGCGCTGGATTCTTCCTACTACGAAGGCGTCGTGAGGGCGGAGGTGACCGCTGAGGCGTTCGAGAAGGCAAGTCGAGCTGCCGGCCGGAAACTTTAGGGTGAGCACGCGGCAGAGGAATGCTGCGCTAGCGTTCGTCACGCTTGAGCCCGAGAACACTGATTCCTTTGCAGCGTTCAACATCATTCCGGTCGAGGCTGGGGATGAGTGTCCCGTCTTCCGCCCTCTGACGTAGACTATTGATGGAGCTTTTGCAGCAGCCAATAAACCGACTGGATGGCTGAACAGTGTGTCAAGGCAACAACGAAGGAAGGCCGAGGTAGAAGTGATGTCTACGGAGAATACACTGGAGCAGTCCGTGGTGTCATTCCATCGTGGCTCGAGCGGCGGTTTTGATTGGTGGGCTGTAATTTTCTCCACCGCAAGCGACGGAAGCAGCAAAATAATGCGGCCATTACGGAATATGTATTCGTTTCGCTTAGTCACAGCCTGGGCCCAACACCAGTCAGCGTGCATCCTGAGTCTCGCCACAATTGCAGCATTCAAAAAAACTTCATGCTCCGCGGAGATCGGCCCATGTACTCCTGATGATCCCGCTGGCCGATGCTTGCCAGCTATTTAACCTTCTGCCCAATGGTTTCCCGAGGAAACATCTTGCCCGGATCGGCACCTTTCTCTCCATGGCGCACATCCAGCAAGGGGAAGTCGGCATTGCAAAGGCCACTGAGACTACGAGTGATTCTTCTGCCCGGAACCGCAAAACACCACCATCTGACAGTACATCTCAGACTATGACGCCGACACGCAAATCCTGGACTGGAGCGGACCCGATGACCCGGAGAACCCGTACAACTGGCCCAAGTCCAAGAAGACAATCATCACCGCCGTGGCCCTGTTCGCGACCTTCTCCACCATGATGAATGGAACCATCATGACCGTTGCCCATGAGGCCATCAACGAGCGGTTCCATGTGAGCGACGCGCACTTCCCGCATTCCTACTGGCCCGTTACGTCCTGGGCTGTTGGCGGCGCCCTCTGCTCCTTCGTCGTGCTGCCGTTGATGGAAGACTTCGGCCTTCGCAAGGTGTTTATGGGGACGTACGCCGTACTCATCCTGTCGCTGATCCCGCAAGCCGTGGCACGCAATTTCGCGACCATCGTCGTCACCCGCTTCTTCAGCGGCGGGTGCGTTGCCATCATCGCCAACTCGACGAGCAGCGTCATCGGCAACATCTGGGAAGGCGACATCGCCCGGACGGTCCCCATGAGTCTCTGGATCACCTTCTACCTGATGGGAAGCAGCACCGGCCCCGTCATCGGCGCCGCCATCTTCGCCCACCTCCCGTCGTGGCGCTGGATCTTCTACTGCCAGCTGATCTGGTACGGCGTCTTCTTCCCGCTGTACTGGCTGCTGCTGCCCGAGAACCGCGGCGACATCCTGCTGGCCCAGCGCGCGCGCCAGCTGCGGCGCAACGGCACCGACGTCTACAGCCGGCTGGAGCTCAAAAACCCGGCCATCGCCTCGCTCGTCGCGGAAAGCCTCAAGCGGCCGCTCCACATGCTCCTCACCGAGCCCGTCGTCGTCGTCTGCACGCTCGCCGCCGCCCTCGTCATCGGCAACATCTACCTCTTCACCCAGTCCGTCGAGCAGGTCTTCGCCGGCCTGTACGGCTGGGACCCCGTCCGCGCGGGCTACGCCCAGGCCGCCGTCGTCGCGGGCGAGCTGCTCGGCTGGCCCCTCACCCTGCTGTCCGCCCGCCTGCACTTCCGCTCCGCGCGCCGCAACGCCGAGATGCCCGACGTCCCGGTCCCCGAGGCGCGCCTCTACGTCGGCGTGCCCGCGGGCTTCCTCGCCATGTCGGGCGGCATGTTCGTTTACGGCTGGACGGCGTACGCGGCGCTGCCGTGGATCGCACCGGCCGTCGGCCTCGCGTTGATCGGCGCCGGCAACAATGTCGTGATTACGGCTTTTGCCGACTATGCGGTGGATGCGTATGCGAAGTTCGCGGGCAGCGCGATGGCGGCGGTCGCGCTGGGCGAGAACTTGTGTGCCGGTTTCCTGCCTCTCGCGGCGCAGAGCTTGTACTCCGGCCTGGGGTTCCACTGGGCGAGCACGTTGCTTGGGTTTCTGTCGTTGCTGCTTTCGTGCGCGCCGGTCGTGTTGATCGTTTGGGGCAGGGACATCAGGAGTCGCAGTCCGTTTATGAAGGAGGCGACGCTGGAGAAGAAGCTGGAGGTTCAGGTAGACGATGGAACAGCGTGAGACGGATGATTCAGAGCTGCATGGGCATTTTTGAGCGGTTTGGAATGATTGTTTGCTGAACCATAGAGCAGGAGCAGACGCTGAGAAGAAGGACCGGCGTTTGGCTGCAAGGTTTCAGAAGACGTCAACATAACGAGAAGTCCAGATAAAAGGCAGATCAATGTCCACGTCTTTCACCGCAAATGCACTCCCGTATTTGGTCTGGTGCCAACGTTTTATTGAGAGACCAGCTGATGAAAAGCGAGTGGCGAAAATGGGTCTAGACTTTATGTTCTATCTGTTCCCGGTTGGGCCCTGGAGACGCTAGCGGCAAACACCAGGAACAGGAGCCAAGTATGCATTCACGCGTAGCGTCTGTCTCTGCATATGCATCATGTGTCTGATCTTCTTTTGCCACATAGGCGACCTGAAGGAGGGTTGTATTTCTCAAATTACCAAAGTTGTTCAATGTGTCTCCGCCTCTCGAACGCTACTGTATGAGCTGAGCTGAACCCCACGGCTGGCTTCGCGGGCCGAGCCACGAGAGCTCAGCCAGCCACCAAACCTGGTGGCGTTCAATACCGCAGTCCCCGGGCCGAACATAAATAACAATCCGTCCATCGGATTATCTTATACTACCAACCCGCCGCTCACTTCGAACAGACAACCACACCAGCCATCTGCGTAACCATCAACATGAGCGACACTCCGTCCACCACCGAGGAGCACTCCCAAGAAAATGCGACAGCGAGGGAGACACTCGAAACCCTCAACAATCTGGAAGACGTGGCAAACAGCTCTCTGGACCATTTCAACGCAAGGATTCTGTAGCGCGCCCCCGCTCACGTGCGCCGTGCTGTTCCTGACGCATTTCGTAGGAATCGAGCGGGCGACGCCGCGGAGATACCCATCGACAAGATCGTGTCCAAAACCAGGTTCGTCCGCACCTACAGCTCAACCCCGGAGAAAGTCCCCGACGAAATCCACAGCTGCATCAAATCCTTCGCGTCCGGGCCCATGGGAACCGAAATCAAGAACATCGCCGAGAATGCGGCACAGCAGCTTGCAGGGACGTCGCCGGGTCAGCGCGCCGTGATTGAGCAGTCGTGAGTTCCTTCTTTCGCCGGCGGACAAAACGTGTATTATGCAGACTGATGCTTGCATGCATGCGTAGTGCAATTACCCTCGACGAGATCCTGGGGCTCTGCAGGCTGGATGTCTGCTTCTTCTCTTACATCGTCAAGACAAAGCCGATCGCTGAGACGTGCCAGACCGTTCTGGCTTGCTGCGTTGTGGTCTCGTCGGTAGCAGTGGCAGACATTGAAGAGAACACGCTTCGAGTTATCGTGCGGAACAGCTTCTACAATCACTCGCCGGTGGTCAAGAAGCTTGTCTTTGACGAGATGTTTTGGAAGATCGTGCGCAAGCGCGATGAGACTCCTTTGACCGAGGAAGAGCAGGGAGAGCTGCGTAATCACAAGTCTGCGATGGAGGAGTACTGGAAAGCTTCTGCGAAATGACAGGCGATAATACAAATGAGTCGTGAGCGGCAGGAGAAGGCCGTGGACATGGCACTGGTTTCTCCAGGAATTTAGATTGCGATTGCTAGATAGGACAGTCCTCGGTGATTTGGTCGCTTGCACTGAAACCACGCACAGATAAGGAACGAGATACACTATGAAATGGCAAGATGAAGTTTCCCAATTGAGCTCTCATAGCGAGTTTATCAGTGGTCAATGCAGGCCATTCTACATTTATGAGCCAGACTCCTCCGGCGGTTAAACTTGCCATAAATGACTCCACAGCTTCAATATGCATGTCCCACTGTTCTCACCAACAAGTGACATCACAGTTCTGGCGACACCGTGGTCAATGGGTGTGTGTCAATATTAGCTGCGGTGCAGGACGGATGATGGAAGTGTTCGAAGGCAGCCATGACATGGCTTGAGCTTATTGGTGGTGATATGACCGATCGTGCCGATCTACAGCTGCAGAGTAATCCATATATATGCATTGCTCAGCCGCTAGCATACAAATTGTGTATGAGCAATTTCATTCGTGTAACCATCCAAACTCGCTTCTGTGGGGCTATGCCACTTCAACCAGTGGCACGACAACTGTGCCGCTCAATGGTGTTCAGCTGAAACACCGAATGCGGCCACGTACAGAATGCATCAAATGATTAGCGAAAATAGCGTGCTTATTACAAGACCAGAGCCTTTTTTTTTTTTTTTCTTTTTTCTTTGGTGGGTTGCTGTCCTGCAGGTTGGTGGCGGTAACATCAATGCGCCGAAAAAGCACTTTACGCTGGCCATCGGGCGCATTCCACATAGTCGTTTCAGCTGCTCTGGCGTGAAAGGATGCAGCTGAGGTTGCTTCCCTGCATTTGAGGCGGGTCAGGACTTTGTGGCTGGCAGATAAGCAGAAGATGGACTATAAAACGGGGCGAAGCGAACATGAAAGCAGTGATACCCGCCCCGCCGAAGCACATACACATTTACACAGGCGTCATGTCTTTCGTAGCCCCATCCATCGAATTTGAGGAGCCTCCAGACGAGTCGGACTCCGTGTTCCAGCGGTTCCTTAGGTGTAAGCCTGCTATGATTCTTTTGTACTTGTCGATTTATAACTTACATCAACCAGGCGATCAGAGCTCCCGGCCTCAGCTGTACGACAAAGATGCCTATCTTCAAATTCCAGAGGACATGGAGCATGATAATCAGAACCGAATGGCCTACACATCCTTCGGCGATGAGGGGACCACAGCTTCTGTCAACAAATACGGGAACCTCATCCAAATTTGTCAATCTGTCGACCCAGATGCATCTGGATTTTTCCGCGCTGGAGTGAACCATCAAAGAAAGTTGTTCGATCTTGTTAGCAGAGAAAGTGAACTCAGTGCGTCAGTCAACTCGCCGGGGGAAGCTGTGGGACTCTACCTGGATGAAATCGTGGCCGAGACTCCGCCCAAACTGGATTTCTTGTATAACCGTTGGCCACGTTTCACCTACTCCACGAAGAACCTCCGCACCACTTTACAGTACTTCTGCCAGAATGGTGTGATCTTCCAGCACTATGTCTTTCAGAGCAACAAGGAAGGCATGCCACAATCATCCAAGGAGCTGCCTTGCTTGAAAATCGCAACAAATCCGACACTCCATGACCTGAACAATGAAGACGTTGGGATTGACTTCACTTTGGCACGCGAATATTCTACCATGCAAGGAACGGGTGGTGTTGGTCTAGTGCGGGTATCTTCCCCAGAACAGCCCGATAACGACAAATCTGGGTCTGTAGAGGGACAGACAGCAGAGGGTGAAGCCACAATAGGCTTACTCATGACGCCATTTCTGGACGGTGTCGCCCAAAAGATCAGTCGACTCGAATCCGACACCTGTTTCAGTCTTGAAGGCATCCGTGATCGCAGCTGTTTCGCGGTCTCAATGCTTTACAAGCTACGGCGATTGCAGAAAAAGAACCCATGGGAACGGGGCTTGGTACCGGCGGGCGAACTTGCCAACATGCGAAGCACCCCGTCAAAAACCACCTTTGCGCACCTTTCCTTTTCTTCCGACCCACAAATGAACTTTGCTATCAAGCGCAACCTAGAACATATCCTTTCAGTCTGCTCAATCCCAGTCAAGGAAGTCAAAGGTGGAGACTCTTCCATCTCTCATGAGGGACACCGGTCCGTTGCCTCGGCATGCCCCTCCGACGGAGAAACGGTTGCGAAATCAGAGACACTTCCCTACCTCACCGACGATACTGTATTGGAAGATATGTCAACGAGAAACAAGGGGAAAGAAAGACTCCCTCAATCAGCAGATAGGTCGGGTGAATCTTCAAAACGTGGCAATCAGAGTGGTGTTCAGGAGATCGCCCTGGCGTTGACATGTGGCGATATATCTGGACACATTATTAATTCGTCGGCCAGCTTGTACGTTTCTGGAACTTTCTCAAGCTTGTGTCACTAACAGGATGCAGTTTTGCGTTCCAATTCCTTCTTTCAATCTTGGAGCATCTCGACGCCCTGTTAAACGATTTTTCAAAACAATCACCTCACCGCGTCGCATTGCCAAATGAACAGGAATACACAAAGGTCTTGCATGACCGAATTGAGAAAACATGCGAGGGCCACCTTGCTTGGATTGTTCAAATCCTGGACCGAGTAAGACGAATCGGAGAGTCTCCAATGCAACCACATTTGGGAGGAACAGGGTTCGAAGTGGCTACCCAACCAGAAAATGAAACCTCTAAGACGAGTGACCGGATTGAGAAATCAAATCCTACCAGCATCGAAAGCAATCCAGGCAGCGATGACAAGTACGGCCCGCTCCTCTTCACCTTCTCGATTGCGGCAAAACTTCCCAGAATGTGGGAAGGCATCGGAAACCGACCTACGATGGGGTTTCTGCTTGACATCGCTTTCCAAATCATCAAAGTTGAGCAACTCGTCACTAAAAGGCCAGTACTCGCTCATTATCTCCGTGCAGAAATGAGTGAGTCCGCGAAGAAGTGGCTCAGTTCTCTTGAGAGGTGCGATAGACAAGGACAGTGTGCTTTTCGCCGCTCAGGTGAAGAGACTGTAGGGATGTTCCATTTAATGGACCATGTCTGGATATGGAAAGCCCTCATGTCGGTCGAAAATCTTCACCAGAAGATTGGTCAAGCTTCCCCGATCACGAAACGAGATTACAAACCCACAGAGTTTCGACGCAACGTCTTCAAGAGATTTACGACCGAAAACCCACTTGCTGCCCATGACAACCGGGTAGTATCAGACAGCAAAGCACTCTCAAAGATGATGGCTGTCTCACGAACGCCCCAAGAGAACAGATTCTTCTTTCACTCAAAAGACACCGCCCTTTTCTATGCAACCGACTCTGGGACAATGTTCTTTGACGATATAGACCTCAAAGAACCGGAAGAGCCTTGGAAGGCAACCCTCAATGCCCAAAAGTTCCACGAGGAAAATGACGACTCTACGTGGACTAAACCATTGCGATTTGGTTTGAGTCTCCTAATAGCAGCCAAAGGAATTAAAATCGACAAGAAATCGACGAAAGATTCTTTGCGACACTTCGAGACGTCTTTGTATCGAACGATGCTCACCAATGGCCTCTTCCCTGGACTACTGGACCCGGATCAAGAGCCTCTAATCATACCACGTTATCACGAACGGCAATCATACTGGCGCGCTACGTTCGAGATTCCATACATCCTTTGGCAATGTCGTGGGCGAAATGACGCAACAAGTACGGACTTCGAGGGACAGAGTCTTATTGATCATGGAAATGGAAACGTCAAGAACAAAGCAGCTGAAGATTCAGTCGTGGTTTCTGAAAATCCGAACCAACGTTTTCCAGTCGTTCCACAAACCAGCCTCAAGAAAGCCATCCCTCGCACTCATATTATCGACCAATCGAGCATTTTCGAGGTTGCAGAAGAATGGCTCTACAATTACCCGGACTTCCTGGAATTCGAACCGGAAGATGTACCAAGCTCGGACGAATCCACGGGTGATTGTCAGGCTTTGGCAGTCATTGTCGATGTTCCCAGATCAAAGCATGTCGTTAGGGCAACGGATTCCTTCTGGGATGGCTTTTTAGGCGGCACGAAAGACCCTGGGATCCAACTTTTCAGCCAAATACACACACAAGTCCAGGAAATTTGCACATCTGGAATGAGCACGAGAGCTTCTAGAGGCAAAAGAGCAGCTTCATTTGCAAAAAAGAGGTTCATTTGGCTATCAAAAGTCAACGACGGCACGAAAGCATTCTGCGTGAACATATCATGTCCTTCCGAAGACGAGAACGTGGGAACGTTTATGAATCGACACTTGAAGTCTGAAAAGTACTTTTCAGACGATATCACTGTCGCGCTGAACAAGTGGGATACCGAGCTCCACCTATCGTTTTATCGTCTGTATCACAATGATGAAGTCGAAGACTTGAGAGAGAAGACTCGAAGGCTTCGTCAAATGGACCAAACTCTACTTTTGGAGGGTTCTCCCGAAGGATTGGGCGGTCTGGCACAAGTTTTCGCTTCAACGGAGACTTCTTTGACAGGTACTGGACTTGCCATTTTGCAGAGGATAATTTCACTTTCCGGATGAAGGAGACACTTCTCAGTCGCAGCGGCAGGCATATATGCGACTTGTTGACCGATAAAGTTGGAGTCTCGGCTCAACATGAAAGGAACAAGAGTGCTTGGAAGCAAAGGAAGGTCCTTGAACTCATTCTTGTTCAACGAATGTTGGAAAAGATCTTCGATGAGACAACAAAGATACTGAAGCAAATCAAAGCCAAGGTCTTTCAAGGGCTCGAGGTAGGGGGATCCACCGAATCCAGCCCCCTTGAGGAAGCTCTTGCTCTGGGTCGAATCAATTCCGTAGCTTACTTTGCCGTCAACGAAGAATGGCAAGAGTATCAACAGATCCTTCAAGTCATTGAAGAAGACCTTTCCGAGAATTTGGAAAAGATAGCCCAATGGACGAATCGAGAGACGGAGAGACGCCAGGAAAGGCCGCGTTGGACCCGGAACGACGAACGCAGATACCGCAGCACTATCAACAAACTCCTGGTGTCCAATGAGCGGAAGATCGCGGACTTGAAGCGCTGCCAGACCAACGTTCAGAAACTAAGAACATCCATGGATACACGCTTATCTTACATGCGGGATGATCTTAACGCGTACTTCACCTACGTCACCGTTGTTTTTCTCCCCTTGGGGTTCGCAACCGGCATCTTCAGCATGAGCACACCACCTGAACGAACGACACTCAACAGCATGGTCTCTACTGCTGCCGTCGCACTTTTCATAACCATCTGTGCCCTCATCCAAGCACGAAGGTTGGCGACTGTCATCATCAACGTCTGGCGTCGAGTGATCAAAAACCCAATCATGTGGGCATTAGAACGATGCGAAAGATCCTGGGGAAAATCGAGGATCTTCTATTCAGCTATTATGGATGGGCGGGTACTTCTCAAGGCACATGGCAGAAATATTATGGAGAGGGTGAAAAGCAATTACAAGAGTGAGCCGACAGGAACCTCATCCACTCACGGCAAACTGACGCGTATTTTCAGCAGGCGCAGGAGACCGGCATCTCCTGAAGACTAGTCTCCAGTCCGTTCTTCAAGTCTTTTTTTTTTTTTTTTTTTTTTGCATTTGTTTCTCCTTGTCTCTAATTTTAATTTTGAGATTTTCTTCGGAAGTTTCCCCATCTCTCGGCGCACGTACCTCTCTGTGTTTCACATTTAGCTGATGGAAGTATCACCGATAGAACGTTCACGAGAGTAATAGCACCTACGAACTTTTGGTCCGCCTAGTGTGGATGATCCACTTGGGCAGTCGTGTGTAACTTATCAAAAACTGCCAAATGCGTTAGACGAGGCGCATGCTGATCCCTTCCCGTGATTGATAATGTAGATCGGCACTATAGTCTCTCCCCGGGGCAGCGTTGGTACGATAGCGCGCGGCTGGGGGACGCGGGAAGAGTTTGTGGACGAAAAGTCGCCGGGTCGGTATACTGTCTTCGACGCGGCGAGGGCTCCACCGTGGCACGCATGGGTACTGGTGAACCATGCTAAACGGAACATAGAAAGCCGGCTTGGTCTTCCACTAGTGCTCCTCCGGGCCTCCCGGGTGGTAGGCGCGATACACCTGCAAAGCTCCTTCGACGGACTGGACGATGCCGAAGAACACGGTCAGGAAGAGAACGGCAACGGCGACCCAGAAGGTGTACCATTGCGGGCCCTTCCGTCTGTCGTACCACCACTGAGACAGCGTGCTCGGCTCCGCCTCGTCGAAGACCTGCTTCAGTAGGACGAGCCGTTCTCGCCAGAAATGGAAATTCTCGATCTGCCGATCGTCGGTGCGAAGGTGTGGTAGTCTGACCGCTCTGCCGTCAAGGTTCCCCAGAGAGCGTTGCTTCTTGTACCATTTCGCAGTGCGCTTGTCCGAGGACGGAAGGAGCAGAGAGAGCGTGCGCAACGTCTCCTTGCAGAAGCCGGGTGGAAAGATGTCCCTGTGCGGTGCGATGAGTTTTGCGGGAACCGCCGGGTATGAGATGCGTGTCTTACGTGCGGCTCTGCTCGAGGAACGTTGCATGGTGGAAAACGAGAACCTCCTTGTCATCATCCCTCAGCCTCAGGTGATCGGAGAGATTGTTGGTCCAAGATACTTTGATGCCGGCGAGGAGCTCGAGATTGCGGGCGTTGAAAAGCTTGGGGAGTCGCACGTAGCCCGCGCTCTGCCTTGCGGGCTCGAAGTGATTGGATACGAATGCGCGCAAAGAATCCTTGTCCCAGAGGAGCGGGCGGTGGGCGGAATAGGCGCAGTGTGGTTGGCCAATGTCCATCATCGTGACCAGCCTTGCCGCCCAGTCGATTGCGTTGTTGATGACGTGGTCGTTGGGGGCGGGATCTTCCTTCTCTTCGGTTTCCGGTTTCGAGGCTGCTAGTCGTAATGCTTTGAGGCTCTGCGCCATATCGTCTCTCTGTCGTGACTGTGCCACAAGGCATTCTACCACGTGTAGGATGTCGCTGTGGGCTGAAATCCTGAATCCGGACGACCCATCGCTTGGTAAGCAGCAGCTTTGTTCCAGGCTGAAGATGTGGCATTGCTGTGCGTAGTACTCGAGGTAAGGGTCGATGTCGAGCGATTGTGCTTTCGAGGCTTTGGGGTCGACTTGATTGTTCCAGATGACGTTGAGCAGGACCGCCTTCTCCTCCACCGTGGGGTGGCACGTGGTGATGGGCAGCTTCAAGCACTCGGCGTCAAGCATTTCGGATACTCAGCTTTGAGGTTATGGCCAAAAAATGTTTTCACGGGGCCTTGGAGCTCTTTAGTGGCGCTTTCTTGGCCATATCCAGCTGCGCCCATGGTGTTGCGCGTCGTTGACGCGGCCAGGTAAGCAGTGCGAGGCAGATATGCAGCTCAGCCTCGGCGGACTACGTCGCTTGTCTTGCGGCACCCCTCCCATCAGCCACGAAACACCCCGCCTGTTCCTTTTCTGGTTCCCTTCCTTGTTGCTCCTCCACCTTGTTGACTTCTTCAGCTTGTTCTTCTCGTTGGCGCAGCTCTTTCGTGATCGTCTTTGGGCTTCCGCAAGCTGGGCGCCATCTTCTTGTCACACAGTGTGACCAGCGTCAGTGGATGCCAGGACAAGCAATGTGAGAGAAGATGACGACGACGCCTACGAACCGTTTTACGCGTTTCTTGCACCGGTCGGAGGAGCCAAAAGACAGCAAAGCGTCGGTGGAAACCCCGACCTTCGAAGACTCGATCGGAGTCGAGTACCGAAAGATTGGAAGGCTTCGCTGCTGGGAAGCTACAGGACATGTCCGCCGAATATTTCTTGTTCTGAGAGTGTACATCGAAGAGTATCTGAAAGAGCATGGGCCGGACAACTCTACGCCTGTCATCTGGTCGGTGTACATGATCGGGAAATCCAAAAAGAGCTCGTATCCCGTCGTTCTTTTCTGCAATAAGGAGATCAGCGTACGAAAGGCTGCCAGGAAGCAGATAGAGGACAGCGGCATCCTTGCGAATTTCCCGGGATTCAAAACCGGAGACTTCACCCAGCCGCCTGAGTTTGATCAGCAGCTCAGGCCGCTTGCATCTGACGACGGGGACATGTCCCGTTCTTCAGAGAACATGACCGCTATCTGCGACAATCCCACAGGTCGACTTGTTTCAACGCAGCAATGCGGACCGCACGGCTCGGTCCGGCGGAAGTCGGCTACGGTTGGCGCTGTTTTCAGCTGGGACGGCCTCCTACTGTTCACGACGGCCTCACATGCTTTTTTCGAACACGACTGCGTACTCAATTTCGAAGGCGATGGTGAGCTCGACCTAGACTTAAGTTTCGACGCGGAAAGCCTCGACGTAGAATCGGTTGAAAGCAGTGAAGATGATGGCGCCGCGGAGGGCTTCCAACGACCACCGGAGAATGAGGTCCCAGCGAGGGATGTGTCCTCGAGGCGGTCGGAAACATCACCTGCTTTTGATCGGGATGACGTTGTGCTTTCGTCCAAAGATGGGCCGAATCCGGGGCTGGACTATTGCCTGGTAATGTGGAAGGGCAGACAGCCGGCAGAAGACAAGAGGATACCGCTTGCCCATTCTCTGTGCAACTATCACATTGTTCAGCCAAGGATGCGTGCCAGCGACATGCCTCGAGATGTCGCAGTCGTAGCCTACACCGGATCTGGAAATGCCAGAGGTGGCATGCTCTCAGGAACGCCATCGCTCATGACATTACCCGGCGGCAAAAGGACACAGGAACTCTGGTTGGTAAGGCTAGACGGCGCCCTGGCCGAGGGCGACTGCGGCTCCATCGTCATCAATAAAGAAACGGGCGACCTCGAAGGTCACATCGTTGCTGGGTCTCCGGGTTCGGGGAACGCGTACATCATACCGGCCCACGGGATGCTCCAGGACATTCGACGATGTCTCTCCTCACGGCTTCAGATCTGGACTCGATTCCGCAACTGCGGGCCCAGGGTTCTGACGACAGCAATCAACAGCAAAGAGGCTTGCGCACTGGCTGGGAGATTCCGCGAGATTCTGAGTGAGGCGCGCAAGGCGAAGCTGTCTGAGGCGCGGCGAAGTCGCTCGACAGTGTCTCAGCTCCACATCCACAACATGCCAGTCGATCCACAAAGCCCTTTGGATGGAAGACCGCTTCGGTTCAGGAAGATGTTGCGATGCCTTTCCGACAGGCCATTGCTGTGGAACCAGCCAGACTTGCTTGACGACGCTCTCACATGCGTGCCACTGGAAACGCTGCACAGAGAAGCAGAAAAAGAGTTCCAAGCTCTTCGTATGGATGCCGCCACATATTCGCCGGTCAGGCCGCCGATACTTGGCTTCCAGGATTGCGTCATCCGAGCACTCTTGCGGTGGTTCAAGAGATCATTTTTTTCATGGGTGGATAACCCTACCTGCTCACGCTGCGGCGGCAAGACGACCCCACTCGGCATGGGAGAGCCGCTTGTCCACGAAAGGGCAGGTGGTGCGAACCAAGTTGAGATTTACCGGTGTGACGATGGCTCTTGCGGCAGCTTTGAGCGACTTCCGCGGTACCACAACCCTTTCACCCTCTTGCGCACCCGAAAGGGCCGTTCGGGGGAGTGGACCCTGTGTTTCTCGATGCTTTGCCATGCTATCGGGGCCAGGGTAAGGTGGGTGTGGAGCTCGGAGGACCATAGTTGGACAGAAGTCTATTCAGAACACCAGAAGAGATGGATCCACGTCGACACCCATGCTGAGGCGTGGGACGAACCGTCCATTTATTGTGAAGGTATGTCGAGGCTCGGCGGATTTCTAGGCTGATGCTGACAGTGCGAAGGATGGGGCCAAAAGCTGTCGTACTGCATCGCCTTCTCCAAAGACGGCGCCACAGATGTTACCAAACGGTACGTGCGTAGCCAGAGCTTCGCCGGCGCGCGCAAACGGGCCAGTGAGGCCGAGCTCTTGCACATACTGAACGAGATATGCGCCGAGAGGCGAAAAGACATGTCCGCAGAGCAAAAGATGGGCTTGAAGCGGGAAGACGAAGCCGAGCAGCGTGAACTACAGGCGTTTGTCCTCAAGCAGATTACACAAGAGCTTTGCAGTCTTGATGTGGAAGCGGTCAGCACTGCTTCTTCATGCCAGCCTAATATAGATAAGGAGAAAGCTGACTCTGTGAAGGGATGGAGGCTATCGGACAGCGTGGTGATACAATCACCGTAGATCACTTTGTTGCCGCGGAAATATATGCAAAATTATGCAAAAAATCAAGAACATAACATATTGGTGATGAAGCGGATTCCTCAAGTTCCCTCAGCCAAGTGAGGCAGTTATCGGCACAGCTTGCTCAATGAGACCAGGGCATTTGTTAGTGGGTCTTTGTTGGAAGGGTTGACGCGAACGGCTGCAGGAGATGGCTCTCGCCGCGTCGATGCGGCGTGCGGAGGTTGTGATTGGCCCAAGCCGAGGCTCCATGAACTCCGACTACGCGCATCACGCAACACATCTCCTGATGCTGTCATAGACTGACCTGCCCAAACATTGGTGTCGCTGGAAGTGTCCGCTTCAAGTGTGCCTTACATGGATAAATCAGCGCTCTCCTCCGCGTCCCAGTTCATGCCTCCCCTCGCTGCACCCCGTTCTCAACCCCCCAATTCCGACTAACAATGCTATCCCTATAGCACACTTCTCGCACGCTCTTCAATCGTCGGGCTCACCAGGGCAGCTTTGAGCAACTGCACCGCACCCTGCACCTCAAACGCCACCACCATCTTCCCGCCAGCAGCGCACGTACGGACCGTCCCAAACGCAGTGTCAACGAGCAGCAAGCCCAACACCACCACCCAGCCGTAGAATCATCGCATGCAGAGGGACTTCCGCCCTTGAAGTACCTTGCCTACCACCGTACAAGCTACTCCACTCGACTGCTGCCGCAGCAGCAGCGAGACGTACGCCTCGCCCACCTGATCCAGCACCGTCTCAATCGCCGCCGCCATGCCTGTTGTTGAAGTCATCCGTGTTATAGCTGGCGTCGACGAAGCCGCGCGCTAAGTTGCCGTTGGACGCGCCAATCAGGCCGTCCGCGACATTCGCAGGGCACTGCCGCACGAGGGCGCCGAGAAGCGGGCCCCGGTCGATCTCGCGGACGGTGCGGATGGGCGACCCGACTGAGTCGACAGAAGACGAAAGCGAGGTATGCGCGGCCGGAGTAGGTGCACTCGTACACGACCGTGGGCCCCGAAAGCGTCGAGGAAGGCGGGGATCGGCCATGGTTTGCGTGGGCTGCCCGGTGAAGGTGTCGACGGTGAGGGTGGAGGCGATGACGATGGCCGGAGAGGATGCGGTTGCCGGCGAGGTTGTTCGTGACGGTGATATCGGGGCCGCCGCGTCTGTGATGGTCTTGACGTAGACGTTGGAAATGCCGCCGACGGAGGCTAGCCTTTACTGATCGAGCAAGCCACTGCTTCTATCGTTGGTCTCACCGCAAAGCCTCTCGGTAACCCAGAATCGTGCTTCGGAGGTCTCTTTCTAAACACACCATGGCCGAGCGGCGCGGCGCCTGGCATCAAATCCCTCCCGGCACCATACAACCGGTCATGCGACTACGATCGGCCACTAGTGTTCAAGATCCGCGAGCCGCGCCAGTTGTAAGGAATTTTGACGATAGCCGCGAATGGGATGGCGATTCTAAGGCGGGAGAACTCTGGAGAATTCCTGGTATGGTCTCAAAAAGCAAACTATGTGATAGTCCGTGCAGTAAGACTGGAAGAGACAAAGTATCATTCTATTGCCGCTAAGGCAAGACAGGGCTTATCCTCCTATCACATTACCCGAACATACTGGTCCCTTCGTTCAACAATGAATCATAGTAGCCTTCGTGTATCGGTGACATGATCTTGAAAAGTTATTGACGTGTTTTGATCAAGTAAATGGCGAGAATACTCGAGTGTGAACTGTTGCGCTCGAGAGATTCACTAATTTGATACAGGGCAGTATAAATTTCCTAGCCATTAAGTCTCGTTTTACATATAGCCCGCAGTCGCCGTGGGGTCGTTGGCGCTAGACTCCGCACTGCCCCTTGTTGCCTTGGATTTTCCCGCTTGAAGTTAAGATCAGAGGGCCAAGCCTGTTTTTCACCCTGCTAGCCGAATTCTAGAGTCGGGGCATCCGGTACTAATGTTAGCCAAAAGATAGGAACATAGAAGGCTTAGTCCTCAATTGCTGCAACTGAAGTGGTCTTTCGACCGATCGTATCATCTACATATGCGTTTCAGATAGCATTACATGATTGTTCAAGATTTAGAGGACGAGCAGGCTGGAAATCGGCATCCGGACCACGCGCGTACTGACCCTTCCGGGTTGCCTGCCACGGTTCGGGGACTGCAACTCTCCTCCCTGTATGCGTCGCACGAACTCCTTTCCCAGTTGGTGCTAAGTGTAGTCCTGGCTTACAGCTCCGAATAAGCTATTGTAGGGAAGAGATACATTCGATTCGTTCTCTCGAGCAAATCAGCACTCACTGGATGTGGTAGACTGAGTGAAACGATATTGACTTCTGGGCACGTTCCTGCTTCTGCATGTTGGCACGTTCGTCGCCATGTTGCTGCTTGGTACGAGGAAGCTTGCAAGTCTGTGCGCAAGGGGACGGTTGGATGTTACCTATCGGTCAATCAACTGATTCGCTCGCTCGGCGACTCCGAGCCGGGATTGCTCAGATACTTCGGATTGTCCCGCTTTAGGCATCAACCGCACTAGTCCGTCAATGGCCCAGTAAGTACGTAGCACTGGCGACTTCGGATGCTTCCAACAGTAGCTGCTAAGCCCCCACTGATATCGGCGATGAGCATTACTCGTATTGCGTTGCCGCGCCACACCGGCTCCACCGAAGAGACTTCTTGCTACCTCGGCGTGTGAGTTCTGCCTAGCCACTACCCGTTACAATAGTCAAACATTCCGTACACATCAAGCCTTGCAGAGTGCGCTCAAAACTGCCGTTTCCGAAGAGCAGGTATCCCTATCGTTGAGCCTGAATTAACGCTAACATTCTTTAGTGGACCGTTTCACAGCTACCAGCATGTCGAGCCCTGGGAGTGCCAGCACGGGCAAGTCCCTTGCTAATGCCGCTGTTTCATTTGGCGGAAACGCCAACACCAACGCCCAAGAACAACTCGACACGGCATCCCGGGCCACTACTCTCGCAGAACATGGCACCGAAGTTGAAATAGCCCTCGACAGCTGCATCCGTGCGAATGCCCTCGAGGCTTCATCGCTGGAAGGAGATGAGGAAGCAGTCGAGAAACTGTTGGACGCCATCCTCGACACTCGAGACGGACGCCTCGACAAAGCGCTCCTCGCCGCAACAACCAGAGGGCACGAGAAGATCATCCAGATGCTCCTTGACAGAGGAGCCGATGCAAACGCCCGGGGAGGCTTCCATGGCAACCCTCTCTCCAGCATGCATCCTTTTCGAGATTCGACACGGTAGTTCGGATCCTGCTGCACGCCGGCGCCCACGTCAACGCCGACGGAGGCCACTACGGGAACGCCCTCCAAGCCGCTTCGAGCAGAGGACACAAAGACTTGGTCAACACACTGCTCAGCGAGGGTGCCTGCGTGAATGCCCAAGGTGGCCACTACGGCAACGCTCTCCACGCCGCGTCGTTCGAGGGACACGGGGACGTCGTCGCCATCCTTCTCGACCACGGCGCAGACATCGATGCGCCTGGACCGGGTGCCGTCACTGCGCTCCAGGCCGCCGCATTTCGCGGAATTGAGAAGGTGGCCGAGGTCCTTCTTGATCGCGGCGCTGACATCAACGCTCCGAGCGGACAGTGCGGTCCGGCTCTGCAAGCTGCTTCGTATGGCGGCAATGAGAGAGTGGTCCAGATGCTGTTTGATAGAAGTGCCAGCTTCAAAGAGGGTGGATACAGAAAAGCACTGCATGCTGCATCGTACAACGGGCATGAGACGGTGGCAAAGATATTACTTGAGAAAGGAGATGTGGGCGCCGATGTCGACGAGCGGCAAAATGCTTATGACAGCGCGCTCCAAGCCGCTTCGTATAAGGAGAACAGCAACACAGTGAGGCTGTTACTTGAAAAGGGAGCTGATGTTAATGCGAATGGTGGAATATTTGGAAATAGTCTTAGGGCCGCCTTATCTGGGGGACATGAGGCTCTGGACCGCGACCTTGTTGACAGGGGCGCAGATATCAACGCGTAGTCGGTCAATACTTGTCACCAGAAAGTTCCAGCTTGCGGTAGATCCATGGAAGCCAGGTATTCTTCTATGTTGCACTATCGCATGCTCTCAGATTCGCTGGAGGGGCTCGCCCAGTGCGGCAAATTCGAGGCGCCCTTACAGCAAATACTGGCTATAGTCAAACGGACTGCTGTACCCCTCCGCCGCCTTCGCAACACTCTCAAACGTCGACCAAAGCGAATCAACAACCCCAATCTCGTAGTCCCAGTCATCATGCGGATCCGCATTGGGAAGCACCTGCCAATACAGCCACGGCAGCCCCACCTCTCCGAACGCTTCGGCCCAAGCCTTGATCTTGCTCGCGCGCTCACTGTCGCCGAGCACCGCCGCTTCGTGGCACGAGTCGTTCTCGCTGGACCAGTAACACGCCCCCCACTCCTGCATCAGCAGCTTCTTCCCAGCGCCCACGGCTTGCTCGACATACGGCCGCAGTTTGTCCGCAGTCATGTCCGCGGCGCCGTACGCGTGGATCGACAGGACGTCCAGCGCCGCGCAGCCGAAGTAGTCGGCGAGCAGCGACGTGTCGACCCACCCGCCGCCGCCCGTCGTCACGAGGATGTCGCCGTGGCCGTCGCCGAGCGCGTCCTTGATCGTCTCCGCCATCGTGCACTGCCACTTGGGTCCTGCGGATCGCAGCTTGGCCTCCTGCGCACGGCGAAATGCGTCAGTAGGATGTTAGAGGGTGCTGAGAGGGGGTGGGACTCGCGTCGTTGTTCATCGCCTCGTTCTGCGTCTCGAAGGCGAAGATGTACTCGCTGCTCTGCGCCCACGTCTTGCCCGTGCGGGCGTTGACGTGGCTCAGCACCCGCTTTATGCGCTCCTGGAACTGGCCGATGGCAGTCTGGTTCGTGTAGAAGTCTCCCGTCCCGTACCGTTGCCCGTAGAAGTCGGCGTTGTGCTCGAGCGCGTTGAAGCTGTGCAGCGAGATCAGGAGCTTGATGCCGTACTGGTGCGCGTTGACCATGACGTCGTCCAGACGCGAAAGAACGGTTTCATCCCAATCGTCCGGGCCGTTGCCTTGCAGGGGGCCATAGGGGTTGAGCGTCGTGCCTTTCTGAGTGCCTGACTGTCCTGTGACTCGTGTCAGGGTGGAGGCTTGGGACAGTGGCAGCGGGAAATTTACCGTCGAGCCACACGCGGAGGACTTTGGTGCCGGCGGATTGCAGCTTTGTGAAAAGCGTGTTCTGCTGGTCGGCGGAGAGACCGGCGGCGTAGTAGAGGTTTGTTCCCGAAAAGGATTGGGCTGCTAAAGCGGGCGAGAGGCCGCAAAGGACCGCGAGGATACTTCCAAGTGAGAGGAGCACTTTCATGGTTCCGATATATGGGAGTTTTTGAATTGAGGAAGTAGGAATGAGGATGAGAAGTGATTGACACGACCACCGTTCAAAGAGCGAGAGCTGGCATTTGATGGAGTAGGACAACTATTTATGGTGACTGGATGGTTGCATAGGATCTAAGCTCCTGTCCGCATCTCCTTAAGTGGCATCATTACAGGGAGAAAGAACACTAACGGCACGAACGGGCTGGGTCCTTCTACTTTTGGTTATGAAGGTGGAGGAGCCAAGGACCACTCCTGGCGCTAATGCGGGTCGTGTTTCATGACACGGTTCACCTGCTACGCCACCAACGTTACCTTGTCTCGGCCGAGTCCGAATACAAGAACAATTTGGCATGTGTTTCTGAATGAGTATCGACTGTAGCTATTACTACGAATTCCCGGTACACAAGGGGTTCATGGACCAGCCGAATGCTGCGTTACATGGACGTCTAGTAAGGCCTCTTACGGTTGGTGAAGCTGCAAGAGTGATGAGCCCCAAGACCAGAACGCCGAGCAAGTTGAGCGTCTCACGGAGATGGAAGGGTCTCAAGCTATCGACAACGCCCTACGTCCTCGAGAAAGTTTCCAGTCATGGCAATACCCAGGGACAAGCCTCCAGTATGGATCATTTGCACGCATTCTGTATGAAGCCCTTCGCAT
Organism: Diplodia sapinea; assembly: GCA_023087385.1. Lineage (NCBI taxonomy): Eukaryota > Fungi > Ascomycota > Dothideomycetes > Botryosphaeriales > Botryosphaeriaceae > Diplodia > Diplodia sapinea. The sequence continues at coordinate 55,680 of JAJMYO010000165.1, forward strand.
CCTCTTGGAGGAATCGCAGTAGCCACCCGTCTTGTACACGCAAATCATTCTACATGACGAGCTACACTCTTGAATTACATTGTTTCTACCATGAGGCGGTGTTTGAGTTCGACAGCACACGGTAAATAGACGAATGTGGAATATGTCCCGAAAGGGTTTAGCGTATATATTGGTAGTGCCACGTAGATAGCCCTCTGCCCTCAAGACCCCTATGAGGAGCAATCCATTCAGTTCATGAGTTTTAACAGGCGGTGCTCGCTTTCTAAGAGTCTCCGAAAGACACTATGATGTGTGTAGCTTTTCTGTTCTTCGTGGTGGTAGTTTAAAGGGTCGATGCCATTATTAAAGTTGGCAAGCCTGGGCGCGCCATAGACACCCGACGATAGCTCAGGGGCGCCAGAACCGTAGCGCCTGCCGCATTCCATCTGTAGTCCAATGTGTGACACATATCAGCGGACGTTTCGGCTGTATACCCAAATCCCTTTTCCTCTGATCACCATTCGAGATATTCTGAGGATAGAAAAGCCATTTTGGATGTTCCGTCAATGGGGGTTTTGTCGGAACACAAAGCCGGGGCATGACAGGGTGTATGATAGGCCAGTACCCCGCCTTGTACGCCCCCGTCAGCTTACTTTGCACGCCTCACATAAAGATGGATGCCGGGCGGGCCAACTTTCACCCGCCAGGCTCCACTGTGACTGATAAGAACGTCGCAGGTGACGTGCCTGACAAGCTCTCTGCGTCAAAATGTTCCTCCTCCCATTCCTGGTATCCGCAGTGGTGAGTTGGTGTATCCGAAGTCCATCTGGATCGACAGCGCTGATGCGGACGGAAGTGGCTGTGGTTCACGGGCAAATGCGTCTACAATCTCTACCTTCACCCGCTACGCCCCTACCCGGGGCCGTGGCTTTGCCGTGCTACATCCCTCCCGCGTATCTGGCACCGTATCGTCGGCACGAATATCTCGCATGCGCACCGTGCCCACGAGAGATATGGGCCTGTCGTGCGGCTCAGTCCCGCTGAGCTCAGCTACATCACCGGCCATGCCTGGGACGGTGAGTCTGCCCGTCTTTTCAACTCCTGTCCAGCAAGGTTCTGATGCTCAAGCAGACATATACGCAAGGCGCGGTGGCCATGAAGCACTTCCAAAAGAGCCCGCCTTCAACTCGGCGCCGCCAAATCTTCCGCGCGGGCTCGTGCAGGCCTTTGACGGCCCGCAACACGCACGCCAGCGCCGCATCTTCGCCCCCGCCTTCTCCAACACGTCCCTCAAGAAGCAGGAATCCCTGATCCGGGGCCACGTGAAGAAGCTCGTCGCCAACCTGCAACGAGCGTGCGACAGCGGCCACGATGGCGAGACCGAAGTCAACATGGCCGACCTCTTCAACTTCATGACCTTTGACGTCATGGCCGATCTCGCCTTCGGCCGACCGCTGGGGCTGCTGGACAGCGGCACGTATACGCCCTGGGTGCGCAACGTTTTCGCCGTCTTCCGCCTGGTGTCCTTGCGCGCCGTCATTCTGTTCTACTTGCCGCAGCTGAAGCACCTCATGGTGCGGCTGCTGTCGACGAAGAGCACGGTCGCGAGACGCAAGGCCTACATCGACTACGCCACCGGCTTGGTCGACCAGCGGCTGGACCAGGACGGCCACACCGAGCGACCAGACATCTGGAGCCTCGTCGAGAAGAAGCAGGACGTGATGAGCCGCCGCGAGATGCACGTCAACGCGGCAATCTTCATGGCCGCCGGGACCGAGACGACCGCCACGGCGCTTTGCGGGATGACGTGGTGTCTCACACGGAACCAGGACAAGATGGACATCGCCGCGAGAGAGGTCCGGAACTTGGCGGCGGGGGACCTCACCATGGAGACGCTGGCGACTCTGCCTTATCTCAATGCGGTCATCAATGAGAGCATGAGGCTGTATCCCCCCGCGCCGGATATGCTGTACAGGCTTGTACCGGAAGGCGGTGCCGTCGTTGGCGGGAAAAATGTGCCAGCGGGGGTGAGTTGACACCGCTTGCACTTGCCACAGGACATTTGCTGACGTAATTCGCGCCTACAGGCTGTTGTGGGAATCCATCAATGGCCAGCGTACCACTCCTCCCGCAACTTCACACGCCCAGAAGAGTTCCTCCCCGAGCGGTGGCTGCCCGAAGCCTCCGAGGGCGAATTTGCGAATGACGATAGGAGAATCGTGCAGCCCTTCTCCAGGGGACCGAGAACCTGCATCGGCAAGAAGTAAGTCTGTCCGCATGCCATAGCTGAGCAACGTATACTGATACACTCGCCGTCTTGCGCTGCATGAGATACGGTTGGCTTTGGCCTGCATCCTAAGGCAGTTCAATTTCTTCGCTACTGAGAAAGACAGTGATTGGATGGAGCAGAAGTGCTACATTGTGTGGGAGAAGCCTCCACTGGTCATGAAAGTAAAGAGCGTAACCTGACTGAGGAAGACTGCGAGATGGAAGTAGTCGCTACTTTTCTTTTTATGTCGCCTTTCCCTCTAGCTCCCCGAGAATGCATGTTTGCTCTTGCTTAATGCCAACGAAAGTTCAACGCCAAAGGGATTGTGATTGATGCAGGTAACATCTAATGGAATAGATGTGGGAAAACAAGCTTCCTGCGAGTAAACAGCAGAACCCTGGCTTAGAAGATGGGCATTTTTCTTCCACTCAAGGTCCAACCGAATTCCAATACCGAGATTCCGTTTTTCAACCCGAGCCCTGATAAGCTTTATTCAGCTCAGATCGGAGTAGAATCATCCGTAGTCTCAGTTTCGGGCACAAGAAACAACACCCCAATAACCACAATGCTTGCACCAATGGAGAGTACTGCCTCGAGTTTTAGTGACGAAGACCAGCTAAGAGAAAGAGAAATCGTAGTGACTCACGGGGGACGGACCGGAAAGCGGCGAGATATTCCCGACGCACAATGGCCCTCGTGCTCTGCGGAAGCCACTGATAGAACCTCGAGTCCTTGATGATGTCTTCAATCATCTACGCCTCACAGTCAGCATATCCCGCGCCCACCCGAGACCAACCCTAATCCCATCATCGGACCACGACCACTCACCGCATCCCTATCCGAGCCCTCTTCCTGCGGCAGCGCCCCGCGCAGCCCGCGCCGGAACAGGTTCCTCAGCAGCTTCGTCGACAGGTTCGTGCCGAGGATGCTGCCCAGCTGCTGCGAGAGGTAGTAGGCGGTGATGCCCTCGGCGGCGTGCCGCTTCGGCGTGAAGTGCGACATGCCGACGAACTGGGCCGACAGCGTCCACCCGAAGGCGGCGCCCCCGACGAAGATGTATGCGAGCTCCGCCGCGTTCTCGAGGCCGTTGCGCCACCGGATGGCGATGAGCGCGTAGCCCGCTATGGCGACGAAGGTGCAGATGAAGCTCGGGCGCCTGTAGCGGTGGAATCTGGAGCGCAGGCACGAGCTGTCAGAGAGGCCGGGTTGTCGACGGGATACATATGCTTGGGCGCGACGCTACCTCGTGAAAGCGATGCCCGAGGCTAGGCCCCCAGTTGCAGCCCCGACACTTGAAGGGACCATGTACACGGCCGCCATTGTGTTGCTGGCGCCTTTGGTGTATATGTAGAATGGCGTCAGGTTGGTTATCATCTGCCGCGGTGTCAGCCGTAGTCAAAGTGTCCGATGGCTGGGGCTCGTTTTACCGCAAACCTTGCCACAAATACAAAGATCTGGATGGCGCAGAACCCACCCCCGCTCGTTGGCTTCAGCAGTGACAGAGGAGTCAGCGGGTTAGTTGCCCAGAATCTCTCGACGAGGACGAACGTAATGATGAAAGAGACGCAGACGGCTGCTAAGCTGATGATGCCTGGATGCGTCCAAGCCAGCCGATCACCGCCCAGATCTACAAAGAGTACAAAGGTGGAGACGGCAACGATGAAGGCGAAGATGCCTGCAAAGTCTATCTGGCGAAAGGCTTCGAAGCCCGACTTGCGCTCTCGGTCAGGCACATTGTTGTTGGACAGATCTGCTGGTAGGCTGAATGCAATGAGAAGAGCGCAGCACAAGCTGACGGGGCACTGCGAAAGGAAGGACCTGAGAGCGTTGGTGAGCTTTGGCAATGAAGGTGACGGGGCTGCCTACCATCTCCAACCGATAACGTCGGAAAGCCAGGCTCCGAGCGGCGGCCCACCGCTTCGCCCAATCGTGGTGATGACGGTCACGAAGCTTCGGAAAAGGGCTATCTGGCGTCGATGTGCAACATCTGGCCCCAAGGTTAGCCAAAAGTGACATCCCGTTGGGTTTTCAACTTGCCGGTGATGATGACGGATACCAGGCCGATGAGTCCAGCCCCACCAAGACCTGTGACAAGTCTTCCAGCAATGGCGTACCAGAGTGATCCGGCGAGTCCACTTCACAAATCCTGTTACTGAAAGCCAAGCAGATGTTCATAGGACGGAACGTACACCCATAAGTTGCCAACGGTGAACAGAGCGTAGCAGAACAATAACGGCCGCTTTCGGCCGTAGATTTGGGCCAGCTTCCCACACTTGTACCTTGCGTCAGTCCGTGTACAGACAGAGGCCCGCTTGAACTTACGATGGGAAGGGCGATTGAGTAGCCGAGGTTATAGCTGATAAGCAGCCACGGTGCCTCCTGCAACTGCCGCAAGTCTGAGCCAACAATGGTGTACATGGAAATCATGAGGGACTCGTCGGCGGAAGCTATAAAGGCTCCTGTCATGTTCTGTCAGTTTGCATTGTCTCGCCGCGTCTGTGTGTCACTTACCCAGAAGTGTTGCAACGACACATAGAATGCCTCTGCTGTTTGAGAATATCGACCGCGTTCTTCCACTGCTCCTCGAGTGTAACAAGCTTTCTGTCTCTCGATTCGCCATGATTTCGATCAATGGAGGGCAGATGGTTCAGGAGATCAGAGGTCGTGATTGCTGTCCCCCGGTCCGCGTTTGCCTTCGTTGCGTCTGAATTGTAAGGACGTTAGAATCATTGCAAACAGCCCGCAATTAATACCACAAGTTTACCGCCATGTGTATTTTACAGAATACCGGTGAGCCGTTTTCCATCCAAACTTGCTCGAATGGGGGGAAAAGACCCCAACGATGATGCCAGCAGTGTTACGTATACAGCAGCACACTAAGCCTAGATAAGCAGTAGCCGGTGGGATGGTACTCGATGGCGCAACTGCTGCATTTACTAGATTCGAGGAGCACCTGCATCTGACGTGGTACATGAACAACATGGCAAACTCACGAGAGCCTGGACCCACAAACAGACATGCGCATCCTCGCGGCGCTTAGACGCCAAAGCTTCCATGCAGTTGTTAGTCCACGATGATCACACTCGGGTTCGCTTAGATGACGACACGGTCTAGAAGATGCAGAGCGAGTGTGGCTGATGCACGCCCCGCAGTTACGAACGCCAAGCCATATTCCACTAGTATGCATTTCCGAGACATGCGAGGGTTGCAGCGGCTTGCAGTGCACCGCGCGGTTGGCGATCTGTCGATGTAAAGCGGGGAAGATGCCAGATGAGGTATTTCCAGACGCTTGGTGGTTTCCCAGAAATCGAGTCCAGCGCAGTACGTCCATTAAAGTAGAATCCCTGGTAGACACTCGCTCCATATCCGTTGCCTCTTGTGCATCCGCTTGCTGCCTTCAACCAGCCCCACGTCCCAAGCTTTTCACTTTCACCATGTCTTCTCCTCTCAAAGTCAAGCAGAACGGAGCCGCCGCCATTCACGAGCTCGAGGTGGTGGACTATGCCCGTCTCCGGAGTCGCGACACGTCGGAGATGGAGAAGCTCCTGTCAAACGCCCGCGCGCCGGGGGCATTCTACCTCGACCTGCGAGATCAGGAGCGGGGCTCGTCGATCCTCGAGAAAGTGCACCCCGTATACCAGCTCGCCGAGCGATACTTTGACCAGCTCCCAGCGTGGAAGCTCAAAGACGCGCGGGCGGACCAGAAGCCTTCGCAGGATCGAGGGTGACTCTTGTCCAGGACGCGAACATGATGACGACACATGCTGACCTCGAGGCAGATACAAGCAGTGTGAGGGCGACGAGTCCTTCGAGGTCATACAATGCCACGCTTGCCACGGGGTTCGTGTATGCTGACCCGTCGGCAGATCGCCCGCGACGAACGGCTCAGCGGCCAAGCAGCCCTCCCCGCCGTACTCGACGAGAAGGAGGAGATGGTGGACACTTTCTCCGACGCCTGCCACGACGCATGCGAGACGGTGCTGGCATGCTTGTCGGAATCGCTCGACAACGGGCAAGACTTCCAGACGTACCATCGCCCGGGCGAGGCGAGCGACTCGGGGCTGAAGCTCATCTACGAGCCGTGCAGGCACCGCGTGGCCGAGGTTGCGGACAACACGCACACGGACGGCGGGACCCTGACGCTGCTGTTCTACGAGGAGTTGGGGGTCGAGGCGGAGATGCAAAAGGGCGGAGACTGGGCGTTCATCCCGCCCAAAGAGGGCTGTGCCATCATCAACGTCGCTGATTCTCTGCAACGCATGTCTGGAGGAGCACTGCACTCGCTTCTGCACCGAGTCACGCAGCCGGCCGATGGGTACAAGAAGCGCTACTACATCTCGTACTTCCTGCGCCCCGAACAGGCCTGGAAGGACGCTCAGGTCGCCTGAGACGGCCTTCCGCTTGTCTCACCCGCCACGCACGATGAGCAAAGCAGTGTTTGGAAGATAGCTATCTACGAGAATAAATCGCATGGTGCAGAGATTCCCGGCAGACAAACGAGCAGTGAGCAACCGAAACCATCCTACGAGCCCCCGCCCTTCGCCGGCTCCGCGGCCGACGCAGCCTCCGCGGCAAACTCCAACGCATTGAGGTTCTCGTTCCTGACAAAGTCGGCAATGTGGGCGGGGACCTCGGCGACCCTGTTGTAGGGGCCGGGCACGGGTTCGCCAAAAGCCTCGTACACGGGGACGACGCTCGATGTGTTGACGATGTTGTGGATCGTGTCGGCGTCGTACGTGCCTGGCGTGCGGGGTTAGGGTTGGGCCGTCTCGGTGCGATGGTGGGCTGGCTGCTCACCTCGGTGCTTCTTCCGGTTGAAGGCGGTGGCTGGCGTTTGCGGGTAGCCTGCTTCTTCGTCCTGCATCGTTGCTGCACGCCGCTTGAGAGGGAAGGGGGTGGAGGCGTCCTTTGCGGGCGCCGCTGGGCGTTTAAATGCAACCTCCCGCCCCTGTGCTACTCCAGGCTTTTTACCCGTTTTTCGCGGTGCATATGCACACTCGCAGCTACGGGGTTGACTCGTTCATCCGCATGCATGGCGGTGCGGGGCGAGCCGCTGCACCCGTGTCGAGCCGCTGTGCATGTACCAACCATTACGTACTGCATTGTTCCCGTGGCGGGAGATCGGCACATGCATGCAGACGGCAATGGCCTCTCCAAGGCCAGGGGCTCCAGGGCACCGCCACCAGCCTCGTCGAAGCGGCATCTAGAGGTCGGATGTGGACAGCTGGGTACTTAAGCTGCGCGATGGCACTGGGAATGAGCATCCAACACGCCCCCGACCACGCTCCTGCGCCATGCTCCCCGTCGAGGAAAGGCTCCGTCTTGTGACGCGCAGGCAGACCGTCCCGGAGGATGAAGGGTTGTTTGCGAAGCTGCTCGGCGAGAAGGAGAGGCCAAACATCACCTGGCGTGGGTCGAACCAATGCATCGTCCCGCCTGCTTTGCTGACAAACGCACGCAGTCACCACGCCAACCGGAAAGCGTTCGTTGTCCGCCAAGGACGTGTTGGGCCGGCCAGTGCTAACAGCTCATGCAGCTCACGTGGGCTACTTCGTGCCGCTGGCCAAAATGGTCGACTTCCTCAGAGCGGGGCTTGACGTGCGTTTGTTTCCCCCAACGGAGCCCGCATGCTGACGGCGCTAGGTGACGATCCTCATTCTGGATGTGTATGGCTTCCTGGTAAACTACAGGCATCCCATGGAGCTGGTGGCGCACCGGAGGGAGTACTACCGCCTGCTCGCGACCGCCATCCTCCAGAGCCTCGGGGTGCAGCCGGGCCGGGTGAGGTTCGTGAGCGAGTCGACCAAGGTCTACACCAAGGAGTTCATGGTGGATCTGCAGCGGCTGTGCGCGTTGATGACGCAGCAGGACGCCCGCGACACGTGCGACGAGATCGCCTCGACGACGATGCTCAGCCCGATGCTCTGCTGCGTCCACCAAACCCTGTCGGAAGAGTATCTCGCCATGGACATCCACTTCGGTGGGCAAGACCAGGCATGGCATTCCGTCCCCCGCAGCGTGGTCTCGCGCGCTAACCCGCTCACTCCAGGACGGTCTTTTCGCGCATGCGAGAAAGTTCCTGCCGCGCCTCGGCTACAGGCAGCGGCTGCACGTCATGAACACCATGGTCGCGGGCCTCGACGGCCTCAAGATGTCGTCGTCCAAGCCGGCAGAGACGAAGATCGAGTTCCTCGACGATCCCGATACCGTGCGTCGCAAGGTGCAGCACGCCTCCTGCCCGCCCCGCCAACTGGCCGAGAACGGCGTCATGGGGCTGCTCGAGGACGTCTTGCTGCCGATCAGCGAGCTGCGGCTCGAGCGTGGGCGCGGGCAGACGGGGTTGAATGTGGGCGAGGGCCGTGGTGTCACCCAGCGTCCGTTCGTCCCGGAGGACGCTCCGGAGGATGCCGTCTTCTCCGTGTCAGCTGGAGAGGGCAGATGGTTGCACTTTGCGTCGTACGAAGAAGTCAAGCGAGCTTACGTTGGCGGTACGATCGATGCTCAGGAGCTCAAGGACGCTGTGGCCGAGGCGTTTAATCAGCTGCTGGCCCCCATCCGCCAGATCTACCAGGAGAGCAAGGAGTGGCAAGAGGTCGACCGTGCGGCTTACCCGAATGAGTGACGGCGAGTCAAGCAGTGGCCCATCGTTTCGGTCCTCTATTTAGGCTCAATGCATCTTATTGCGTGATCGTGTTGTACCGATTCTGTGTCTTGTGCTGCGTAGATCCTCACCTGAGATTTCTGGGTTCATCTCTATGCAGCTACACTTGCATACGCGAACCAGATGTCCGGGATTTTCCCAGCTGCCCCACACGCCGTCGCATCGAGGCTCCCTTCCGTTTGCCAATTGGAGATCGTGCAGTCGATCTGACCCGCGCCAAATGCAGAATTGTTGGGATATCACGGCCGTCGCGAATTCGCGGAGGTGGGTGGAGACACTGCATCTCAAGCCAATTGGTGAATAGAGAGCCTCGGCCGCGGGGTATTTTGACATATGAGAATCGGCAGTCTGGCTCGAGGAAGGCTTGCCGCAGAGGCCGGAACAAGTAGCGCTGATTGTTTTTATTTGCACGTAGACTACGGGCTGGAAAAATAGGAAAGGCTTGCTGTAGCAGTTCGACTAAGATCAGAAAGCAGAGACAATCGAAGGATGCGCTGGATAGGCCGGTGGACCAAGTCTGTCAAGAAACGAATGCGAGCGGGGAGAATAGCATGTACCGAAGCGAGAGAGATGGAATGAGCGCAGACGCATTGCCTTATTTCGGGAGGAGAGTCGCGCTCTCAAGCCCTCAACTCTTGCCGCATGGCTCCAGTGTCCATGCAGCTTTGAACGAAGAGCGCACCAAGACGATAGCCCTTGCAGAGGTCCGAGTCGGTTGCCTTGATGTTCGCCGACAGCTTGATGCACTCGGCAAGACTGCTCGCCTCGCGAGAAGCAATGTCCCTCAGCGCAGCCCGGCCCTCCGGGTCCAGCAGAGCGGTCGAGTTCGCCACGGCCTGGTGGAGGCCGACAAAGGCCCAGGCCAGGCCGAGCAACATTGGGAAGTGGCGCCGAGGACTGCTGGCGAGCTTGAGCAGGACCGTGTAGTCCGCATCTGTTTCGATCACGTCGGCCAGGCAGGTTGGAGCGGGGCTGGCGCCGGGCGCAACTGCAGCCATCCGCAGTCCCAGTTCCACGAGGCCTGCAGCGTCCGAGCGGTTGACCTCGTCCATGCCGGCAACCCCGCTTCCTTCCTTTTCCAGCCCGTTTTGCGCACGAACCAGCTTCACCAGGCAGGCCATGTGAGGGCTGGCGGCCCGCGATGGGATCGCGATGGCTGTCTCGAGCAGGCAGGGGTGCACAAGCCAAATTGCCAGGAACCGGCGGATGCGCAACTCTTCCATCGTCCGGATCGTTGGCGGGGCAATTGGCGGCAGCGTCGCCGGAAAGTCTGATGGAGCACAAAATGCCAGGAACGCGTCATCGAACGAGGCTGAGACGCGCGAGCCGGGTGCAAGTGGAGCGGGCTCACGCTTGGCGAATGACCAGTACGTCGTCGGGTTTGCCCGGCGGCCGAGTCCATCTATCCAGCGCTTGACCACCTCGATCTCAAGGTCCGTGAAAGAACCAAACATCTTGCCACCCCACATGAGCTCTCTCACCAGCTTGCTCTGTGCGCTCTGGCCCTTCCGGACCCAGGTGCGGGATCGCCCCAGTGCTGCCAAGAAGGACATCTGCCACTCTCGATGGCTGAAGGATCCGGGATCCAGCCACTCGTCCAGAGTGCGGCCCTCGATCTTGGCTCTGCATGAGCAGTGCATGTTCTGTGAGACATTGGCTTTCTGCAGGAAGACATTCGTGACGTCTGCCTCAGAGGGCGAGGGCGACGCCTCTTCGCTTAGATACTCGGAGAGCACGTATCCGGCCTGGATCCTCCGCCACGCCGCTTGGACTGCTGCTCCTCCGGCCGAAGTGCGGAGATGCCGCATGTAGCTGTCCACGGCCGCAAGAGCCATGGCCGTGTGCCCAGAAGCCGCATTGTCAATGGTGACGTGGAGCCGGAAGTACGACGGGTCCATTTTCAGCTCCTCGAGCTCCTTGGCCAGAACCATCGTCTCCAGCGTGAGCCCTTCAAAGTGGAGATTGAAGCCGAGGATCTCGGGCAGGAACTCGTTCGCAAACAAGGATATGAGCAGTTGAGCCACGCCCGACTTCCAGCTGTGCAGCTCCGTCATGCCGTGGTGGGGCTCAAGGAAATCTCTGCTGTGCGAGGCGGGCATGGCAATTCCGCTGGTGCCGAGTAGCCGGCGGTACAGATGGACGTGGTTCCTGTCGTTGTCACCATCCCCCAGCTCCTCCGAGAACACCTGCCACGCAACCTTGGTTGTCTGACGCAATGCGTACGGAGTGGTTGCCGTGTGAACATAGCCCAACCAGGCTCCGTCAACCAGCTTGGATGGTGCTTTCTTTCTCAGCCACGTACTGGCAGCTGGAGCATCGGGGAGTAGTTCTCGAGATCCTGTCTTCCTCCTCGTGATGTACTCTTGCCAGCGCCTCAATGTCTCCCGGTTACGCCCATGGATGAATGCGGATGTTGATTCTCGTGCGTATTCTCCGATTGACCGAATGTCGACATCTGTCGATTGCCGCGTCCACTCGAGGCCCTCGGACAATAGAAGGATAAGAACCTCATTGGCCTCCGGAACGACCTCAGGAAAGTCTTCGAGGTTGTGGAGTTTGTGATACAGCTCTTGGATCCTCTCGAGGTCGACGGTTCCCTCACGTTCTATGCATTGACTCTGCCTCTTCGACGTCGATTTTTGTCTGACCGGGATGGCGCGTCGATTCCACAGACGAAAAAGCCTCAGCAACCCGAGAGCTCCAAGAAGAAAGCCTCCAACGATAAGAAAAGTCATGTCTGTATCCGCAGCTTGAGGAAAGAGACGTATTCTGCGTCTTCTGTTGAGCCTCGCTTTATAACACCTTACTGTGTACGCAATCCTTTCTCCTTAGCAACGAGAACATACAGCTCCTCGTAGATACGCCACAAAATCATGCATGGTGCTTGCATCACTCTCGGCGGGTAGAGACTAGACCCGACGTGGAGAGATCAAAATACCAAAAGAAAATACGGAACCGTGACATGTGACATTTTTCCAGCACAAACTAGCGGTATGGGCTACAGGGCCACCTTCCTCCCCAACCGGTGCGGGAATCATTCTTGTTTGCCAAGACACGTAATTTAAGCACGAAAAGGTCTGCTTTTCTAACGGTTGCGGCCGCTCGAACGGAAGACAAACGAGTAGGGGAAGCGCTGACTAGTCCAATACCGGGATGTAATCACCCCGTATATGTAGGTATTTTGTGTACTAAGCCCAGAGAGTTCTCCCGCTTCCTCTGGGCATCTCCTTGGAGATAATGCTCTCTTTCGAAAAACCCAGCATCATTTCCGGCATACTTTCCGCTGTCGGGGATTTCTCACATATTTATCCAACAACTACAAGCTATGTCACAACGCTATTTGTAATCAATATCCAAAAGTTTTATAGAAGATTCTCATAACTTACCCCCGCATACGCTGCAGCGGTGCGGTACGTCGCAAGCTCAAACTTCTCGTATCCCGTACCTCAATACTTCAGAGTGCTCTTCCTCGTAACGAAGAGCTCGAGGAAGTCCAAGTTCGTGTCAAGCAGCAAGCCGATCAGAACATGCACACCTTTGACCCATTTCTTCCTCTCTGGGTACGCCTTGACATGTTTCATAGGCTGAGTTCGACGTCGGCCCAGTCGAGCGCGGTGAAGTACCAGGTAGGTAGTCGCTCGCGATGCAGCGCGGGACACCTTAATCCTCGCACAAGTCAATCAGCAGCTTCTGACCCTCGAGATAGCCGAGCGGTGGTGATTCCACGGGCAAGCCTGCTGTTTCTGCCAACAATGTCAACGGTGCTTTCGACGCCCCCACCATAGACCCGTGGAACTATCCGAGGCTGAGATTGCAGGCACTCGAGATATGCATGCAGCGGTGGAAAGAGTGACACGCACTTCGATTCCACTTCTGGTTCATCTTTCTGCTTAATCACCGCCAGCACGTATAAGGATGTGTCGCCCACATGGCGCGTCTACGCAGAGGCCCAGGCTGAGCAGCATGTTATCCAACCATTCAATCACCTCCTCCATAGCGCACCGATGTGTCGCGTCGACAGCCTCTACGCCTTGCCAAACCATTCTTCCCGCTCCACTCGATCAACGCTAGTGAGCACACGTGATCCTCACGCAGCCGAAAAGGAAGGACATTGACCGGGCAGCTACCGCACCCGGGCGGTTGTTCATTGTTGCGGCGCGGGAAGAGGCGTGTGAGGAGGGTGTGAAGGGGGTGGCGAGGATGGCGGAGGTGGCGTTTGTCCGACTGTCGTAACGGCGTGCTTACGGCCTGCCTCGATCTGCTCTCTTTACCGATTCCGGCTCGGTTAAGATGCCCACCTGGCTCTCGGCGTCTCCCCGCTCGTCTGCCTGTACCGTCATGTTCGTAGTGGCCAGGTCGGACAGCTCCATTGGATCTCTCCGTTGCTTCGGCGCTCTCCAGCTTCGCCATGTCGTGAATGGTGACGGGTCGCTGGAGCCGCTGCTGGAGTGTGCCCATGGCAGGGCGCGGACCAGAGGCTGGAAAGTTGTCATGGACACGGCGGCGAAACCGAGACACGACTCGACCCACGTGCGGATGAGGATGGGAATGAATATGTCTGCGCTGGCGTTAGAGATTGCTGGTCCAGCAGGGTCGAAGAGACGTACAAAGAACATCCTTCTGCATGGCATAGCCGATCAAGCTTTGGAAGCGGGTGATGTTCGCGACACTCGCACTGGGAAGGGTAAGCATCCGCGGCGGGAAGAGGAGGAGGGACGTACGAAACACCCATTCCGAACACGAATACCGTCGAGATCTTGACCGTCTTCCTCATCTGGAGCTTCCACACCACGGGTGCCAGTGCGAGGGCGTAGTACCAGTCCAGCACCACATTAACCGCCGAGTAGACGTAGACGCCAATGGCAACACCAGTCCTATCGGCACAGTGGCCTCCGGTCATGGTTGGCGTCCAGTACTTCGCAGGCTACATCGCAGATCAGTCACCGCCGCCTGGCCAGTGAGGGAGCAGTCATTACCGGAGTGCACTGGAACAGCAGCGCAAAGAACTCGTAGGTGGCGATGGTGACGTTGACGGCCATGGACACGAGAGTGGCTCGCCTCAGTGTGAGGCTGGTGTGGCCGATGATGCGCAGCTGCAGGAGCGCGATGGACAGTTTCGTCAGCATCATGGTTTGGATGTAGGCCAGCTGCGACAGCACGAGGAACTGGGCCAGGCGTCAGTAAGCAGCTTCGAACAGAACTTGGTGACCGGACCGACCTTGGCGCCCGTGTAAAAGGTTTCCACCGAAAGCTCTGCCGTTCTCCGTCCGAACCCTCCCTCGTCGATGCACAAGACGATGAAGATGGTGGCGGCGAGGTAGCCGGCCTGTCCGCAGCAGTCAGCATGAGATGGTGCATGCAGCCCTTCCCCTTACCAGCGCAACCACCAGAAGCCAGTCGTCGGTGCTGAACTGCGCCTGCAACCGAATGCGGACAAAGCACCTCAGCGCAACAAACACGGCCGCCACGGCGAACATAGCCACCACCGAGACGCGGATCTGCTTCTGCTCGTCGTTCAGCCGGTAGTCGGCCGGGTTGATCGCAGCCGACATGGTGGGAGACGGCGGGTGGAAGACACACTCCGTCTCCGCGGATATTGTAGTCTGTCTGGCTTAGGGCCCCACGCTAGCCTGGTGGCCTTCCCCTAAGAGGGTGCGGAAACGGATCCGATAGGAAGCCTTTCCGCCCCCGCCACCGTCACAAGCCGATGGCCACCTCATCCCGTTGCTTTTTTTTTGAAACGCCGACGCCTTTTTCGAGCATTGACTCGGACTGCATGCGACTCGATCGAGCCACCGGCCGAAGTAACGCATCGCACCTAAGAAGCAGCGGAAGCAGGAGCGGTGAATTTGACTAAAGAAGAATCACCTTCCCGCCGGTTCCGTGCCTTGGACCTCTCCGTTGTTTTCTTTTTCCCAGTCGACGGTCCTAGCCATGTAACAGCCATCCTCGTTGAACACAATGCTCACTTTCATTGTCGCCGCCACCCTATCCAACGCACTCGACGTCGTCATTGGAATGGGTCTCCTGTCGCCCTGTTGATCTGCGTGCAGAAGCAGGGCAAGCTGGTTGGATTTCCAAAGCCCGACGCTCCTGGGCCGGCTCTTCACCATCGTGGCCACCAGGAACACTCCTGTCAGCACTAGCACGACGGCTGGCAAGATGAGAAACCCCCAGTGCACGCGGACGAATATCTCTTGGACCCAGACCGTCCCGTTGACCGCCTGGCTGGACGCAATGGTCGACATGTTCCCCGTTCGCTCTTGCAGTAGGACCGTGTCGTTGGCGCGGAGGGCCACGCTCAGATAGTGGGCCAAGTGACCCAACGACTGCGTGGTGTTGTCCGTTGCATACAGCATCCTAGCAACATCCGGCCCGTCCGTTCCCGGCCCTTGGGTGGCATTGACGACGCTCTCGTGGAATATCTGGTCGATGAGCTCGGATGCAAGCATGCTCCAACTCTTCTGTGGCAGTTTCAACGTCGCCTTGATCCCGTGCGATGCCGCATCGCCATTCAAGCGGAACTCCAGACCCGGCTGCTCGAGGGATAACACGGTCAAGCTGCCCGCGTCGTCGCCGGACCCGGCGTGGGCCATCTCGTTCAGAACTGTCTCGGAATAAGAGCCACGGTCGACACGAGCAGAAACTATGCGGACGCCGAGGTAGAGTAAACACCTCCGGGCCTCGAATGTGGTATTCTGCTGGATGAAGGTGGCGTAGGCTGGGTCTTCCGGCTGGTAGATGTTGTCTGTAGCCTTGATCCATTGGACCAGAGCCAAGCCTGCGTTCTTGTCTCCAATATCCAGCGGCGCAAATTGAGTCAGGACAGCTTGCCTGAACATTACCGCGGTCCCTGGTCCGATTTTCATCAGAGTCTGGTTGATTGTCCCGCTGAGGAAGTCTTGAGTATAAGTGTCATTGTTGCTGATAGCAGAGAATACGCAGTTCTCGACTGGGATAGTAGGGTCGTCGATCTCGTTTGGCGCGCATTCTACTCGAATGTGAGAGTCGAAATCAACGCACTGAGTCCCAACAGCCAGGGTTGCGAACGGGATCCATGTACAGTTCCCACTCGGACAGTTGTAAGGAGGGTCTGGCAGGGAGGTAATTGGAGAGGACAACAGGCCACTATACATCGAACTTCGAATGTAGTGCGGAAGGCTGTATCCTAAAGCACGCCAATGTCAATATCGTCTCCAGAAACCGACCATCTCCTGACTTACGCAGCGTACTGAATTCCCCGCCACCAACCCTTCCAATATCACCATCATACGTGTGTGCCGTTGATGCCTCAGCGAACAAGCTCAGGCTCTCTACTGGTTTGGACGTAAGCTCGATGGCACTCTGGAAGAGTGGACCCGTTCCAATGGCAACGATGGTTACAGCAGCGCCAATACACGCGAAGTACCTGCTCCTCGTATCTCATCAGCACATGGTGAGCAACGCAACTGCCCAGCCGAGCCCGCTTACCGTAGTCTCAAGCGGACGATGAGAAGAATGCTCCCAAGTGGTCCACGACTTGCTGAATCGTAGTGATTGACTTCGTCCAGCGGACGCGGCCCCTGACTCAAAGCTATCCACGTCGTCGCCTGGCTGATGCACTGTTCCACTGGAAGCATGACCGTGACCCGGAAGATGGCGGATATGGATGATACGAAGACGTTGATTGTCATGCCTGCCCCCCAATCGGGAGCTGGCTTTCCGTCGTATCGAAAAAGAACCACGACGAGCGTGACAAAGGATGCCATCGTAAGAATCAGTGCAAGCATTTCGTAGACCCATGCATGTAAGCCCAGCACGCCCGCAATGCTGCGAGATTGTGTCAAATCGGTAACGTGTGGGGGCGTGGCTTTTTGTTCTTGCTGGGTGTTGTGTTGCTGTTGGTCATTTGTAGAGTCCCGGGGCAGCAGCACTGCTGTCGAGTTATTACCGGGGAAGGGCAGTTCATCAAGCCCCAAGGCAGAGATGTGAGGCGAGTTATACATGCTTCTTTCTGGACGCATCAGGAAGTGAGCGCAAGTAACAAGGTGGAGAACCAGAGAAAAGGCGGGACTCTAATGAGGTGCTTCGTGAGCATTTTCAATGTTCCATAGATGGACCACGCTCTCCACGGACTTCTGTTACACAGGAATCAAGGAAAACGTCAAACGTCAGACGCTGTGGCCGGCTGTAGCACATATGACGTGTGGCCAGAATATTTATAAACGACAGCAGGGGTCTTGGCGATATCGCATCCTTGGATGATAGAGTGGTTGATGCAATCCCACCGGACCCCACATTCAGCCGGGGCCACCACAAATCTCACGTCAGCCGGTGACTCATTGACCTGGGCTTCGTGGTGGAGATATAAAGTCGAGTGTGGATTGGATTCCGTGTCTTCCGTGCTTGCGATATCGTAAGATCCATCGCCCGAGCGAGACCGCAGAACACTCTACATCTCGTTCGGCGCAGAAGTTTACGTCGTTTGAACACACAAAGATGGGAGGCTTCGAAAGTGTTCTTGACGGTGCCACAAAGCTGAGCGATGGAACCAAGGATGCGCGCGTCTTGCATGGGGCCGCAATGCAGGTCGTCGATGGCAAAGGTCAGCACTTAATCTCAGGCGTCACTGTCTCCGCTTACTTACAATTTGCTGAGGGAACACAATGCTCGCCAGAGCTTCGGGCGTCACCTCGCTCGATAGCTCTCCAGATCCCGTCACTCTTGACAGCGTCTTCCTCATCGCATCTTGCACGAAGCTACTCACCAGCATTGCTGCCATGCAGTGCGTCGAGCGTGGCCTCATTGACCTCGACGAGCCACTGGATCAGTACCTTCCGGAACTCTGCTCTCAGCCTATCCTGTCCGAAGGACCAGAAGAAGGCCAGTTCTCGTACCGCGAGCGCAAGGCACCCATAACGTTGCGTCGACTTCTCACCCACTCGGCGGGCGTGGGCAGTGACAATGCATTCCCGATCCACGCTCGGTGGCGCAAGAGTCGCGGCGAGGAGTGCCTATACTATACGGCTGATGTTGTCAGGAGCTTCTCGCTCCCACTGCTGTATGAACCGGGCGAAGGCTGGGCATATGGCGGAGGGACTGATTGGGTCGGCAAGTTGGTTGAACGGTTGACTCTCAAGAAACAAAACGAAGCATCGACAACGCCTGGAGTGCAAACGGACCAAGGCATCCTTGAAGACTACTTCATCGCCAACATCTTTACGCCGTTGGGAATGAACTCGTCCACCTTCCTCCTCTCGCGGCGGCCGGACTTGCGAGCCCGTCTCGTCCAAACGGTCCAGCGAAGCTCCGATCCCGATGAGAACTTTGTTCCCGCTGCTGTTTGGCATGCCGACCCTCCTGTTGACTGCATGGGCGGTCGCGGGGTATACTCTACCGTCGAAGACTACACCGCTGTCCTGCGAGACCTGCTCCAGCCTTCGTCGAAACTGCTCGAGAAGGATACAGTCGACATGCTTTTCGCTCCCCAGCTGCAGCCGGGCAGTGCGGCACACAGGGCCCTCGTGGACGGATTCCCTCCTGATGTGCCCTTGCTCGGTGGACTTGTCGAAGTCGGGGTCCATTTCAACATCGCGCTTGCTGGAATGATTCTCTGCAGTGACAATCCCGAGCTTGGCAGAACCACGAACACACTTGCTTGGGCTGGGGCTGGGAATTTGTTGTGGTTCATCAACAGAGAAGCGAATGGTGGTGACGGAGTCGCGGCCATGTTTGCCGCCCAAGTTATGCCAGACGCGGACGAAAGGGTTCGGCAAGTTGTGAAAGGCTTTGTGAAAGACGTGTGGAGCAAGACGTGAAAGAGATACGAAAGCCGTGCTGCATTGGCAGTGGCCAGACATTTTTTCTTGATGAACTGGCATAAGGAACCAGAGTGTGACTCTGATCTTGTTCGTTTGTACGGGCAGCTTATTTTCTTCTTAGTACAAACACGGTAGTAGGTTGAATTCTTGTTTCGCACCCTCATGCATCGGTGCAGAACTCGCCAATCTCCCGCACTGATCGGGCCTTGGTTTCGGTCCACTGGTGCCCGTAAAAATAGCGGATTCCTGCAAGCTAAGGGGGAAAATGGCGCAGGCGGCATATATAAAGGAGGGCAATAGTAGCGCGTCCCGAAGCCATAGACATGAACATCCCACGTTGAAAATTCTACCGGGTCGCATCAGGCGTCGGACCACAACAGCCCGAGTGGCGACTTATCGCCGGACACCTGTGGGCCGATCGACCAATGATCGTCTTCTCTCCAGCGTCCCAAGTGGAGCCCGGACTTTTGTGAACCGATTGTCTCCCCAGCTCCGCATCTGTCTACTCTCTTTATATAACACGAGATGCCCTCTATTCCGTATGCCGCCGTTGTTCATTGTTCCACTCCACTCCGCACATTCTCTTATCTCATCCCTGCTCTCCGTCTTAACGCTCGACACGATCAAAGCTTAACATGTCTATGTCCCTGCAAGAAGCGGGAGTGGTACGAGAGGGGTTTCCTCGTCCCTTTCCGGATACTCCCAGCAATGTCTTGGAGCAATTTCAGCTGAATGACAAAGTCGTTGTCGTCAACGGTGCTTCAAGTGGTATCGGTCTTGCCGTAGCAACGGCCATGGCCGAGGCTCATGGAAATGTCGCGCTCTGGTACAATTCGTACGTGTTCCTGCAGCAAGAGCGGGTGAAGACTTTCGCTAACCCTTTGGTCCATTGCAGCAACGATGCCGCCATTGCAAAGGCCGAGGAGCTGGCTCAAGCACATGGGGTGAAGGCCCGAGCCTACAAGGTGGAAGGTAAGCCGCTCGAACGACTGTTACCACCAAGCTTCAAAGTGCTTACGTCTCTTGTCTCCAGTGTCACAGCCTGAAAAAGTTCAACAGGCTATTGCACAGGTCGTTGAGGACTTTGGCCAGATCGACGTCTTCGTTGCCAATGCTGGTGGGTCTCAACGCAGCTCTTGATTACTGGGACCGAAGATGCTCACTCCACTTCATTGCAGGCATGGCGATCTCGAAATCAATTCTCGAACAGACTCTCGAGGAATACGACAAGCAGATGTCCGTCAACGGTAAGTACATCACATTCCGCTCCCAGTCAATCTCCACTCACATTTACTCCAGTGAACGGCGTGGTATACTGTGCCAAGTATGCTGGCGAGGTGTTCAAACGTCAGGGAAAAGGCAATCTCATCATAACGTCGAGCATGAGCGCCCACATCGTCAATGTCCCGGTAGACCAACCAGTCTACAACGGCACAAAAGCATTCGTCACCCAGTTTGGAAAGTCCTTGGCCCACGAGTGGAAGGATTTTGCGAGGGTGAACATCGTCTCCCCCGGATTTTTCGACACGAAGATGGGAGCGGGGCCAGGTGTCATCAATGAGGCGTACAGGATGACACCGCTTGGAAGACAGGGACATACCAAGGAAATCAAGGGATTGTACTTGTACTTGGCCAGCGATGCTTCCTCGTACATGACGGGGAGCGACGTCCTGATTGACGGGGGCTATGTTCTTCCTTGATTACTTGAGATATAGCAAGTATCCGAGTGCTGCATTTCTCAATCCGGCCAAGCCCATAGCCACAGCGTACCGTCGATAGCTAACCTCGGTGATACGTGGTAAGCACTAATGGTAGCCTTAGCGCAACATACATGATTTAAGAGGTTATGCGTCCGACTACGATTTGTCCAAAGGTAATAGCTGTACCCAGAGACTTTATCTTTCTTGCATAAACGAAGCGTCGTTCTTTTCCGCCCCTCCCACACACGCATCGAAGAAGATCCAAGCTCAGATCCAGAATGTCCAGCGCCCCTTCCACCAAACGCACACGTCCCATGGGCGTCATCGTCCTCGGGCAATCCCGCACCGGAACCTCTTCGATGCGCGTCTTCCACTTCTTCTCGCTCTTCGAAGAGCCGCGCCAAACCCCCGTCTGGGAGCGCGCCTTCCGCGCCAAATTCCTCGGCGACGGCGCGCCCTTCACGCGGGCCGACTGGGACGAGCTACTGGGCCCGGCCTGCACCGCCGTGAGTGACACACCGTGCCACATCTTCGTCGGGGAGCTGGTCGCCGCCTACCCAGAGGCTAAGGTCGTGCTGACGGTGCGAGACTTCGTAGACGCCTAGTACTATAGCTTAGCGTTTACGATTGCTAAGCGTAAATCATTTAACTAATTCACGATATAAAATTATAAGCGCTTAGACGGTAGTTTAAATTAAATTATCTTTTTAGTATTTTAAGTTAATTTACTTATAATTTAATTTTATACGTAGAGTAAACGTATTATATTCGTAAAAATTTACTATAAGCTCGCTATTTTATTATTTTATAAGTTACTAGACTTTATTTATAACGTTTAATATTTATCTACTATTTATAAGTAATATAGTAGAGTAAATACTTATTTTTATCTTTATACGCTATAGTAGGGTAGAACGGCTATACTAAGGCGTAGGTATAAGTATATATAGTAGGTAGTACTCTTATTTTAAAGAGGATAGAAGTATATATACTCTTTATTTTTACGTATTATAATTAAATTAAATAACCTATCGAGCTCTATACCTTTACTAAATTAAGTATTACTAGTTATAATACTAAGATAAGTACTAATTACTACTTTTATACACCTATATTATT
>JAJMYO010000166.1:0-77140 GCA_023087385.1 Diplodia sapinea
CCCCCGCCCCCCCCCCCCCCCCCCCCCCCCCCCCCCCCCCCCCCCCCCCCCCCCCCCCCCCCCCCCCCACGAGTACACGATGGGCGAACCGTTACATTGCGGTTGCACTCCTGGTTCCTTCTTCCCTCATGAGGGACTGGCTTTCGTTTCAAGCAGCCTTTTTTAATTTTTTTTTTTAATTTTTGCATGGCTATGGGATCTGATGGGTTTTGTTTGCTGCATGGTATACGGTCAAGCATATGAACATGGCATGGCGTGGTTTTTTCGCCTCGAGACCGGGGGAAACAGTATGGAGATAATAACAAAAAACCAGGCTACAGTCCAGAGCATATGCGAAATTCAAATAAGTACAGGCCACTGGGTTTGAACACGAGATGTGGTGTTTATCCATCGGGCGACATGCGAAGTCATTGATTTCTTGAAGCAAAAAAAGTAGAGCCGACAGACACTAAAGTGCACACGCATCATCACTGAAGCATGAAATGAGAAGTGTTCGTGGTGGAGGGTCTTTCTTTTCATCATAACTGCTTTATCTGCTTCTAAGCTTTTTTCTCCCCCTTATCTTCCTATCAGACTTCCTTCCCTCGGCAGGTTGCGTATGTGCAACATGTTTTGCGATCCCAAATTTCTTTCCCTCCCCTCCACCACGTGAGCACGTGTATGTGTCCCATGAAAACCCCGAGGACGTAGCGGTACGCTACACCGTTGAGCGTAGTCAGTCAAAGAGAGAGCGAGAGAGAGAGAGCAGCAGCAAGATCCTCTAGCGCCTGTCATAAGCGCCCCTTCCGCCTCTGCCTCCCCTCCTGCCGCCGCCGCGACCTCCTCCTCCGCCGCCACCTCCGCCATATCCATCGCCGCCGCGACCACCACCTCCTCCACCGTATCCGTGGTCAGGCCTGTAGCTGTCATCCTGCCTCCCACCATAGCCACCTCCGCCACCGCCACTACCACCGCCGCCGCCGGGCCTGTAGTTATCATCTCTCCTGCCACCATAACCGTATCCGCCGCCGCCACCATTCTGCGGCGGACCGCCGTATCCACCGTAGCCGGCCGGCATGGGCGGGAACGCGCCACCAAACTGCGGCGGGGGCGGGGGCTGCCATCCGTTCATCTGGGCGGCGAGGTGCGGCGGGGGCGGGACGCCGGCCGGACCTCCGGGTGGGCCGCCGGCGGCGGCGGGGCCGCGCTGCATGAAGGCCTGCGGGTCGAAGTTGGGGTTGAGGAAGCCGGCGATCGGGTTGTTGGGGTTGGGGTTGTTGTTGTTGTTTTGGTTGTGGTGGTGGTGGTTGTTGTGGTGGCCACCGCCGTTGTTGTAGCCGCCGCCGCCACCACCGCCGCGATGGCGAGGGGGTCCGCCTTGCCAGCGGTTCTCGTTGTGCGAGTGGAAGCCGCGGTCGCGACCACCGCCGCCGCCGCCGTGGCGAGCGCGGTTGCGGACGCCGTGGATCTCGTCCTGGGTGAGGGCGGGAGGGGGGAATTGCACGCCGCGGAGGAGCTGGGACTTGTGGACGTTCTTGGACTTGGGCATTTCGTAGTGGACGCTGTCGAGACGGTTAGTTGGGACCGCGTCGGCGGAACTGGGAATTGTTGACTTACCTGATAGACTGGTCCTCCTCCAAGTCTGGCATACCCTTGGTTTCTAGAGGGAAGATGAGGGAGCTTTGCGGCAGATAATCATCGTTCTTTGTGACCGTGCCCGCTAGCCCATCGCTGACCTCAGGATTCAGCTTATGCTGAGGTTCGCCCTGCTTCTTCGAATACCATTGCTGAGCAACCTCTTCGTAGAGAGGGTGGCGGGTAGAGAACAGAAGAACCTCTTTGCCAAATTCATTGCGGGCGGCCTCGTCCGGAGAGAGTAGCGGATACTTTGTAGCCATGGCATCCAGTAGCCTCTTTTCGTCAATGAACGGGAGGATGGCAACACCTTGCCAAGCCATCTTCTTGCCATTGAGATCAACTCGGAAATCTTCGGGGTAGAAGTCGATGATCTCGCTGTCCGCCTCTTCCATGAGCGGTCTGAATACCGATGGAATGGCGTGGTTGGATGCAGCAGGCAAGACACCCATGAGCTGTTCGTAGGGGCGGAAAGGCTGTCCCTTCTCAAACTTGAGCTCCATCTTGTCAAGATCGACAAAATCTTGAGCGAAAGGAGCATAATGGTGAGGATAGTACCAAGTCCAGGAAGCGCAGCCCTGCAGATAGTACAGCAGCACCCATGCGAGACCCTCGGCATAGTCCCGCGCAACCTGGTGGCGGAATTCTATATCCGTGGGGTCGACGTGGAATTTCTGCTCGTAGTACCGGTCCATGTAGCCGTCCTCCCACATTTTTACCGTGTCCTCCGGCGGTTCGTCAGACTTCACGGCAGGTGGGCCTGCATCCGGCGTGTTACGGCCAGGAGTGCTGGAGTCATCTTCCAGAAGTTCTGCCTTTCTCTTACCAAGAGCAGAGGGCGGAGTTGCGGTAGCATCCTCGGCCGGAGCGTCCGGAACAGGAATATCCTCCGCGCTGCCGTCCTGACCAGCAGCAACAGAAACAGTCTCGGGCTTCTTGCCAAGCAGCCCCTCTTTCAGGGCAGCTGCTGCACTCTTGTTTGCGTTTGCAACATTGGCCGAGCCTTGGAATATGGCCTTTCTGTTGACAAAATTCTCGTGAGTCAGTGCCCTTGCTTCCTTCGACTGAAGGTCTCCAGGGCTGAACATAGGAAGGTTGGCGAAGTTTTCAGCAGTCTCGCCCTTCTTGCTACCCTTCCGAGCGGCGGGGGAGTTGTTCTGCTGATTGCCATCTCCTCCCTGCGCGAATCTTCCGCCATGCCTCCTCTCCTCCTGGAGTTTCCTGCGCTTCTGGGCGGCTTCCCTTCTGTCCTCAGTCTCTTTGCGGCGCTTGAAGATGCCATCCTCCAACTTCGCAAGACCCTGTAGAATAACTTGAGCGCGGCTCATGTCAACATGGCCATCCTTCGTGACGTAACCACCCATTATAGGCAAATTCTCGCGCCAGATGTTGATCAAAGTGTCGATACCTCCCTCTCTAATCTCAAGACTTGGGAGATGTGGCAGGAAATCGTTTCCGACGAAGAAGCACATGAAAACCCAGTCATCCAGGGTACGCTCCAGGTCAAAAGGAAAACCTTGCCCGTCGACCTTGAGTTCGGCTGCAAGGTACTCACGCAGAATGGAAACATGGAGCCAAATGAACGGTTTCTTGGTGACCTTGTTCTGCTTGACATCGTGGTCGTCCTCCTTCTTCTTGATCTCTCCGCGACATTGGTCTGCGTAATGACCTACCTGTCCGCAGCGTCTGCATGTCCTAGGTTTGGCGTCATTGGCAAAGACATCCTCACGTAGGACGCGGAAGTGGGGCTCGTGTGTAACAAGACCCAACATGATCAAATCGGCATCAAGACCATAGATAACGTGGCGGGTGTTGGGGTCATGGTAAGGAGAGCGGCGCTGAGAGCGCACAAACTCCATGATCTTATGCTCACCCTCTCCCGGCACCGTCGCATCGGAGATGATGACCTTGAGCTTCTCCCAAGCAGGGTCGGTGTTGAGCTTGTAGGCGCACCAGTAGCGAAGACTCTGGGCCAGAATGTCCATGAAGGGGGTTCCTGGGGTAATCGAGTTGCTGTCCCAAGTCTTCTTGACGATCTTAGCCTCGGCGCTGTCGTCATTTTCGCTCTCGCCCTTCTTCTGGTTCTGTGAGGCGAGCATCTTCGCGAACTCGGCGGCATCTGCGTCCTTTTGCTTGGCATCCTGGGCGGCGCGGAAACGGCGAGAGCGCTGTTGGTTCATCTTTGCGCGCGGAGCGACACCGTCTGTCACCTTGTTAGCACGAGTGCCTCGTATGGGATGGAGGGTGAAAGTGGAAGAAAAGCAGCCGTACCTCCCTCAGCTTTGCGTCATCCGTGGGATAATGAAGCTGTCCTTAGGGAGGCATCGGAAATGTTTGGGCCGTCTGGGCATTCTTCACATACCAACAGCAATCATTAGCAGCTTGCGCGGGCGCACCATGTTGACGACCCGGTCGGTGTACTTGAAGATCTCGATCATCATCTCCTCCTCGTTCTCCGGCGGGTCCTTGTCCTCCGGATGCGAGCATGGATGTACGATGCCGTTCATGTCGAGGTACAGGTTGTCCATCTCCTCGCCATTGGGGTTGGGCTTTGTGGCGTCAACGGGCTCAACAGTGCCATCGGGGTATTCGACCGGCTCGGCCTCGACGACGGGCGAGATGATCTTGGGGTACTTCTGCGAAAGCCATCGGAAGAGCGCGGGAACACCCATGGTGGCGGCGGAGCTCGAGCGACGAGCGCGAAGCTGGAGTGGCGGCGGGTGCGGGTTGCGAAGTGAGCTGTGGCCGAAGGTTTCAGCGCGAATGCGAAACTAGCCGCAGAGGCCGGTGTCGAGAGAACGGACGCGTCGTGGGCGACGCCCGTAGGGAGGACTTAGACGGAAATGGCGCGCTGGCTGTGCATTCCGTGCGGGTGGTTTGGACGCACAAAGAGCGGGTGTCGGTGGTGGAGCGGAGGTCGCGTCGGTGGATTGGCTTTGAAGGCGGGCGCGGCGCGGCCAAAAGTGCAAGCGGCAGATGCCGACGGAGCGCCGTCGCGCAGGGCTGTCGCTTCCCCGGAACTCTGGACAGCTTGCGGCATCACCACCTAGCTTCGCCTGTCACCGCTCAATTCGTGCTGCCCCTCGCCCTCGCACTCCCCCAATCGTGCCATGGCCTTGCAGTAACCCGACCAGCGATCCAGCTCCAGCCCCAACCCCACGCCTTTGCCGCCGCCCACAATGTTGCGCATGCTCGAGGCGCAGGCGCCCGCCAAACAGACGGCCACCGACACCATCAACACCCTCTGCAGCCGCCTCGCCAGCGCCACTCTCCTGGAGGACCGCCGCGCTGCCATCCTCGGCTTGCGCAGCTTTGCGAAGGAGTATCCCGCGTCCGTTGCCTCGGGCTCTTTGCGCGGCCTCATCGCAGCCCTCACAAAAGATGCGGAGGATCTGGATACCATAAAGGTGGTGCTGGAGACTCTGTTGATGCTCTTCAACCCGGACGAGAATAGCGTACGTAGCAATCATTCATCCGTGAAGCTGGTCCCTAGTAATGACTCTATGTGCGATAGCCCGAGGCCTCGGAAGACATTTCGCTGTGGCTGGCCGACGAATTCACTCAAGTAAGCTCGTTGCTCAACGCCGATTAACTCGTACTGAGCTTATGCTAGCGGCAAGATAACATCACCCTCCTTCTTGACCTTCTCGAGGCCACCGACTTCTACTCGCGCCGCTACTCCCTGAAGCTGCTCAAAGCTATCTCGGAGCTTCGCCCCGAAAGAACCCAAGAGTGCATTTTGTCCGCTCCTCTTGGCATACCCAGACTGGTTGCCGCATTGGATGACCCCCGTGATGCTGTGCGCGACGGTATGACTTGCAGGATGCCGTAGACTACCAGGGGCTCTCACGCTAACTTGACGTACAGTTGCCCTGGATCTTCTCATCGACCTCACTCAGTCTTCGACGGAGCTGCAGAAGATTGTCGCCTTCCAAAATGCCTTCGAGAAGATCTTCAATCTTGTCGACGGCGACGGATCCATAAGACAAGGAAGCATCGTGACCCAAGACTGTCTTACACTAACGGCAAACCTTATCCAATACAACCCGTCCAACCAGCTGGCCTTCAGGGAATCGGGCTGCGTGCCTAAGCTGGCCGCACTTCTGACCAACGGCGTTGAGGTTCCTCGGCCCACAAACCCCGAGGAGGAGGTATGGGAAAGTCCGCACAAGGAAAAGAATCTGTTCGGCCTGCTGGCAGTTCTCCGCATGTTCCTCGTGAAGGGCAGCATGGGCACTGCTGCAAACCAGGATGCCTTCCACAAACACGGCATCTTACAGCACGCCCTTGAACTTTCCTTTGACCACACAGTGTCTGTTCCCGTTAGATCCCAGGCCCTGTATGTTTGCGCAGATGCTATCAGGGGAAACGCGAGACTACAGGAGATCTTTGCTCAGACTCAAGTCGCAATCTCAGATTACGAGCACAGCAACCAACCCAACGGAGAGAAGATGCAGAACGGTATCTCGCAAGTGCACGTCATCGAGGCTCTGTTACATCTCATTCTTGGCGCTTCGTCTGTACAGATGTTCGATGCCCGCTTCGCTGCGTGCGAATGTCTTAAGGCATACTTCTATAACCATGACCAAACGGGCAGACACTTCCTTAATCACGCTGTGAACGTACACCTTGCCGGGGAGGAGGATGCTGCTAATGTCGTCACCACCTTGGTCCGCGGTCCGCAAAGCTTCCAGACTGTAGACTCCTATCGCCTCTGGTTTGCCGCCGTCATCACTTTTCACCTTCTTTTCGAGAACCCGGATGCTAAAAGCCTGTTGATGGGCGTTGTAGAAGGCGATGCAGAGAGTGGAGAAGAAGTCGTCACATGCATTCAAGAAATGAGCAGCAACCTCATCAGCAGTCTTCAAAACGGCGAGGACGAACGAGTGATTCTCGGCTATCTCATGGTCCTTTGTGGATGGCTGTTCGAGGATCCCGATGCAGTCAATGATTTCCTCGGAGAGGGAGCCAGCATCCAGACCCTTGTCACGACTGCCGCGAGAACGACTACGGACAAGCCGGTGATTAGAGGTCTCTGTGCCGTTCTGCTTGGCATAATCTACGAATTCTCTACCAAAGACTCGCCTATCCCACGACGCGAATTGCAGCCTGTTCTGCTCAACAGCCTGGGACGAGAAAAGTATCTGGATGCTATAACGCAGCTTCGAACACACCCCTTTGTGCGCGAGTTTGAGGTCATGCCTCAGGGGGGCGCTGCCGCGTTTGGTGGAAACTTACCCGATGTGTTCTTCGACAGCACATTCGTAGACTTCCTCAAGGACAACTTCAGCAGACTTTCGCGCGCAATCGACAGAGATCCAGGGATCGAAATCCAGCAGAACCCCCAGGGCGTTGATCGAGACTTGGTCGATACTATCCGCGGGCAGCTTGACGAGAAAAGCAAAGCATTGGAGAGCGCGGAGTCGAAAATGTTGTCCATGGAAAGACAACTCAACGAGGAGCAGGCGAATCACAGGAAAGATCTGGACACAACCACCACCGAGATCAACCGTATAAAGAATGTCAACGAGGCGTTGCAGCGCAACCACGAAGCCGACGTAGCACAGCGGGAAGCCGCACACTCGGCTGCGCTGCAAAGACTGGAGGAGCACCAGCGCCAGCAGCTGGGAAGCCTCAATGCTCAGCTGCAGCAGAAGCAGAGAGAAGCGGCCGGACAGGCAGCCAGCTTCAAGCAACAGCATGATCGGGAAGTCGCACAGCTAAGACGCGAGAGAGCTGAACTCGAGGACAGGAGCAAGAAGACCGAGTCAAGCCTGCAGGCAAGATGCACTCAAGCTGAAGGCGCGCTTGAGGAAGCAAAGAAGCAATGGGCGGAGTTGCAGGCGAACTTCAGCAAGATGCAGGCTGAGCTCACTGCTGCACAAAAGACGAGCTCAAGCTTCGAGGAAAGGAGCAAGAAGGCCGAGTCTAGTCTGGAATCGACTACCAAGCAGCTGAAGGAAGTCGAATTGAACTTCAGCCGGACTCGCACCGACCTCTCGGCTGCGCAAGGCACCGTTGCAAGCCTGGAAGAAACAGTACGTCGGAAGACTGCGCAGGTCGATGAGCTCACGCGCAAGGTGGAACAGCTTGAGAAGGCCGCAGAGGCAACGAAGACAGAGCTCAGAGATGTGAAGGCTCAGTCGCAAAAGCATGAGAATGCGGCCAGATCGACCGACTTCGCATTGAGAGAAGCTCAGGATCAACTCAAAGAAGCGCAGGAGAAAGTCAAGGAGGCGCAGGAGAAGGCCCAGGACACGCAGCAGAAGCTCAAGAACGTGCAAGATGAGCTGGCGGAGAAGGAGGAGGCCCGGGCATCCGCACAAGGCGAACTTGATGACATGCTAATGGTGCTGTCGGACCTGGAGGAGAAACGGGCCAAGGACAAGGTAAGAGGCACTTCCGATATGTCTGTGTGGATGGGTGGCGCTGACCTGCACAGAAACGCCTCAAGGAATTGGGTGAAGAAGTGTCGGACGGAGAGGACGAAGACGAAGACGAAGATGAAGAGGAAGACGAGGAGGACGAGGAAGAATAGGGCAAGGGCGATGGTTGAGCCGGTGCGAATGCAAAAAGTCATGCATGCCATCTGATGATCCTCTGCCGTGACATGTGTGCCTGATGATGCCTGACTCCGCGGATCGGCGCAGGTCTGACTCACCCTCACCGCCCGGAAGTGTCGTCGCGGCCGGAAATTTGACAGTCGAGCGCAACCCCACCATCAACACCAACGCTTGCCCCGCAACGTCTTTTGCGCCCTCGAAGCCCCCGCTCCGCTCGGCACGCAGAAGGCCGCCACATCGCCATGTCCATCTCTTTCCCCAAGGAGGAGGAGCGCATCCTCGCCCTCTGGAGAGAGATCGACGCCTTCCGCCGCCAGGTCGAGCTTTCCAAGGGCAAGCAGCCCTACACCTTCTACGATGGCCCGCCCTTCGCCACCGGCCTGCCGCACTACGGCCACTTGCTCGCATCCACCATCAAGGACATCATTCCGCGCTACTGGTCTATGAAGGGCCGCTATGTTGAGCGTCGCTTCGGCTGGGACACCCACGGCGTGCCCATTGAGCACGAGATCGACAAGAAGCTGGGCATGAGCGGCAAGGATGCCGTTGAGAAGCTGGGTCTGGCTCAGTACAACGAGGAGTGCCGCGCTATCGTCATGCGCTTCGCCACCGAGTGGCGTCAGACCATCGACCGTCTGGGTCGCTGGATCGACTTCGACAATGACTACAAGGTGCGTGGCGGCGCGCGATCCTCAAGTCCCAATTGCTGACGTCCTGTATAGACTATGAACCCCCAGTTCATGGAGTCTGAGTGGTGGGTCTTCAAGCAGCTGTTCGACAAGAACGTCGTCTACCGCGGCTTCAAGGTCATGCCCTACTCGACCGCCCTCAACACCCCGCTTAGCAACTTCGAGGCTCAGCAAAACTACAAGGATGTCCAAGATCCCGCTGTTGTCATCTCATTCCCTCTCCTCGACGACCCCAACACTGCTTTCCTTGCCTGGACCACTACGCCGTGGACCTTGCCCTCGCACACCGGCCTCGCCGCCAACCCCGCTTTCGAGTACGTCAAGATCCTCGACGAGGCGTCGGGCAAGCACTACATCCTCCTCGAATCGCTGTTGAAGACACTCTACAAGGACCCGAAGAAGGCCAAGTTCAAGATTGTGGAGAAAATCCAGGGCAAGTCGATGGAGGGTTGGAGGTACGAGCCGCCGTTCGACTACTTCAAGGCCGAGTTCAAGGACTTCGGCTTCAAGCTCTGCCTTGCGGATTACGTCACGGCCGATAGCGGTACTGGTATTGTCCACAACGCGCCGGCCTTTGGTGAGGACGATTACGCTGTCTCGCTCAAGGAGGGCATTATCAGCGAGACGCGCCCGCCGCCGAACCCGGTGGACGAGACTGGCCTCTTCACCGCTGAGGTCCGCGACTTCGCTGGTCAGCATGTAAAGGAGGCAGACAGAGCCATTATCAAGCACCTGAAGGCAGCTGGACGTGTTGTCGTCGACAGCCAGGTTACCCACAGTTATCCTTTCTGCTGGCGCTCTGATACCCCACTCATCTACCGCGCCGTCCCGTCGTGGTTCGTTAAGATCCCGGATATCATTCCGGAAATGCTCAAGGGCATCGAGGAGTCTCACTGGGTTCCCTCCTTTGTCAAGGAAAAGCGCTTTGCTAGCTGGATCGCCAACGCCCGCGACTGGGCTGTCTCCCGTAACCGTTACTGGGGTACTCCCATCCCGCTCTGGTGCAGTGACGACTTCAAGGAGGTCGTCTGCATAGGCAGCGTCGAGGAGTTGAAGGAGTTGAGTGGCTACGAGGGCGAGATCACTGACCTCCACCGCCACCACATCGACCACATTACCATCCCGAGTAAGCAGGGCAAGGGTGTTCTGCGGAGAATACCGGAGGTCTTTGACTGTTGGTTCGAGTCGGGTAGCATGCCTTACGCTTCTCAGCATTACCCCTTCGAGAACCAGGACCACTTCAACGCTTCGTTCCCTGGTGACTTCATTGCTGAGGGCTTGGACCAGACCCGTGGTTGGTTCTACACCTTGACTGTTCTTGGTGTCCATCTCTTCGGCAAGCTTCCTTTCAAGAACTGTGTCGTCAACGGCATTGTCCTTGCGGAGGATGGCAAGAAGATGTCGAAGAGGTTAAAGAACTACCCTGATCCTTCAAAGATCATGGACGAGTACGGCTCTGATGCCCTTCGTCTGTACCTGATCAACTCCCCTGTCGTGCGTGCTGAGCCCCTGAGGTTCAAGGAAGCAGGTGTCAGGGAGATCGTGTCCAAGGTTCTCCTGCCGCTATGGAACAGCTACAACTTCTTCGAGCAGCAGGTCGCTCTCCTGAAGAAGGTGGCAAACGTTGACTTCAAGTTCGATCCCAAGATCCAAGAGTCGAACACCAATGTCATGGACCGTTGGATTCTGGCCAGCTGCCAGAGTCTGCTCAAGTTCGTTAACCAGGAGATGAATGGCTACAGGCTGTACACTGTCGTCCCGAGGTTGTTGGGCCTCATTGAGAACACCACCAACTGGTACATCAAGCTCAACCGTCGCCGCTTAAAGGGAGAGTATGGTATGGACGACACCATCCACGCTCTGAACACCTTGTTCGATGTCATCTTTACACTGATCCGTGGCCTCGCTCCCTTCACTCCTTTCATCACCGACAACATCTACCAACGCCTGCTTCCCCTCATTCCCGATAACCTTCGCGGCGAGGACTCGCGCAGCGTGCATTTCCTTGCTTTCCCCGAGGTTCGCGAGGAGCTTTTCGATGAGGCTGTGGAGCGTCGCGTTGGCCGCATGCAGGCAGTGATTGACCTGGGCCGTGTTTCACGTGAACGCCGCAACATTGGCCTCAAGACTCCCTTAAAGACGATCATCATCATCCACCCAGACCAGCAGTATCTTGATGACGTCAAGAGTCTTGAGGGCTACATCTGCGAGGAGATGAACGTCCGTGACCTCATTCTCTCGGCTGATGAGGACAAGTACAATGTGCAGTACTCGGTTTCGGCCGACTGGGCGGTCCTCGGTAAGAAGCTCAAGAAGGACGCTGTCAAGGTCAAGAAGGGTCTGCCCTCGCTGAGCAGCGACGATGTCAAGGGCTACCTCAAATCCGGCAGCATCACTGTCGACGGCATCGAGCTCGGTCCCGAGGACCTCGTGGTCAAGCGTGGCCTCAAGGAGGACGGAGCGTCGAAGGCGCAGGAGGTCAACACAGACAACGATGTCCTGATCATCGTCGACTGCGAGACGTACCCCGAACTCCAGCAGGAGGGCATCGCGCGTGAGATCATCAACCGTGTCCAGCGTCTGCGCAAGAAGGCTGGCCTTGTGCCCACCGACGACGTTGGCATGCAGTTCCGCATCCTTGGCGACCCGGACAAGGTCGGACTCGAGGGCGTGTTCGAGAGCCACGCTAGCATGATGGAGAAGGCGTTGAGGAGACCATTGGACAAGCACGTTGTTACGGAGGTGGAGGGCAAGGGCCCGGAGGCGGTGAAGAACAGCGAGCTCATCTTAGAGGAGGAGCAGGAGGTGCAGAAGGCAACGTTCATGCTTAGATTGGTGAAGTTGTAGAGCGAGCTGCCTAGATGAAGATGGGACGAAAAAGCACCACGCGAACGAAAAAACAAAAGATGAGGGAAGATGTAGATAGATCTTTCTGAATGAGAACTGAGTTTATGGCTTATGCTTCACGCCCCGTTATGAGCTCTGAGCATGCTCTGGAGTTTTCTACCATGCTGGATTTGTTTCGCTTCAAAGCACAGGAAGTTTCAAAGGACATTACATTCAGCTATTGCTTGATTTGCCACTTCCATTATGACTTCTTGACTGCAGCCTACGGGATCGAGTTAGACAAATGGTATCCCCATGCGACTGACAGGATGTGTATACCAGATAACAGTCTTTGAATCTCAGGAATTCCTTGGCGCACATGTCTTTGTGAACGTTGTTGTAGTCGGCCAGGATGCATTTTCCGTAGGCAGCGCTCTGGAGTGAGCAGTCAGGTGTGCTGTGCCTCGGAGGGCTTGGATAGGGTCATACCTCAACCGAGCACTTGGCAGCGGCCGATGCGACTTTCTCGATGGGACGTGTCCGGCCTGTCATTTTTGCGGTGGATGCGAGTGAATCGCGGAGATGGCTCTGTCTCGGCGGGCGACATCATCGATTGCGGCACCAAACACACCAAACACGCCAAGAGTCTGGGCTGTCGCGTGTGTCGGTCGGCTCCACTGGCGGCACGCGTCTCGGCCTTTGTTTCGCAACACCACAACACCTACGCTTCCCCGCACGCGCCAATTCTTCCACGATCTTTTTTTGCTTTCCTATGCTAATGCTTGGTACCTCGATTCGAGCGCCTTGGAGTCCTCTCATGAGCCACGACCACCCTACCTCCACCGCCCTAATTCCGTCCACGCCGCTCGCATGCAGAGCATCGCGACGACGACGACGACGAAGCCGAAGCGACTGCGACACTCTACGGAAGGATAACCGACCACCACCCAATCTCACACCCTAACGAAACCCGAATGCCCTCCTCCCGGCGACAGCACCTCCACCATCGCTTTCCGCGCCAACAACCCGTCCAGCCCGGCCCTGCCTACAACGAAGACACCTACCTCCCGCTCAGCAACCAAGATGTCGAGGTCCTGTATACCATCGTCACCACGGCGCAGCGCCTGCACCACTCCTCTACTACGCCCCTCCCGCCCTACCGCGCATTGTTCACCGCCTACGACCATGTCTTGGCCGACCGCCGCATCGACCCGAACCAGGACCGCGTGTATTTCCGCTTTCTGTTGCGCATGCGCGGCATCGACACAAGCAGCATTGCCGCCAGCGATATCGATGATGGGACGCGCACCCTGTACGGCCGCTTCGAAATGCTGTTGGCCGAGATGGGTATACAGCTGGAGGTCGACGAGGGGGGCGCGGCGGGCGTCGTGGTGGAAGAGGAGGCCATCGAGGAGGACGACGACGGCGATTACGGAGAAAGGGAGGATGTCCCCGCTGCGGGAATGCCGAGCCTCCCACAGCTGTCCAGGCGCGCGAGCTTCGACGATACGACCTTTCATCGGAGCCGGCGGTGGGACGACGACGCGGATGATGAAGAGGAGGAGGATGCGGTGCCGAGGAGCAGACGGTCGAGGAGCAGAGCATCGGATGTGCTACCGCCCTCTAGGCTGAGGCGTCCCAGCAGCAGGGTGTCTGACACCGCGGCCTTCCCACGGCGCCGTCGCTCAAGCGATTGGAATGGCGCTGCTGCTCTTGCGGCGCCATCGGCCATGCATTCGGGCTTCCCGAATCGAGGGAGGAGGCTGAGCTCAAAGAATCTTCTGCACGCGGCGGAGCATGCGCGGCGGAGCAGTCGACAGGCTCACGGGAGCAGGGCTCGATCGCAGTCCACCCAGGGGAGCCTGAAGATCACGAGGACTGAGGAGATACAACGACCTGCGCGCGAGCCCGGGTTCTATGATGTGGACGATTTCAGTACGGTGCCGTCCCGTCGATCGTCCATTTCCGGCCCGGCCCCCGATGAAAATCACTTCGTCCCGCCGGAGATGCTGTATAGACCGTCGCCTACGCAAATGCTGGCGGACGCGGACACGTTCCTGTACGCGAGGACGTTGTTCGCGGCGCGGAAGGCGTTGCGCATGTGGCGTGACCAGGCCATGGCCCTGCGCGAGCGAGAGGCGCAGATGGAAGAGGCCGCCGATCTCTTCAACAAGAAAAAGCGCGCTGATGCTGCGTTTGAGTCGCTAAGCGTGACCGTGAAGGCGCGGCGAGCCGAACGGGAAACGGAGCGATTCTACGAGCACAACTACCAGCGGGTTGCAAGAGCATTTGAAGAGTGCACGATCTGGCGGGCTTTAAACCATTGGCATACCAACACGGTGAACGCCATCACATTGACCAATCGAGCTCGTGCGCACATTCTGAAGCAGAAGATGTGGAACGCTTGGTATGAACAGACTGTCATCGAGCATGAGAAAATACGCCGGTTCAGGCTCAAGAAGTTCTTCAGGAAGTGGCAGAGAAGGTACGATACCATTAAAGAAAATGAAGAGGTGGCTGAGACTGCCCATGCGACGAATGTCATCCAGGACACTTTGTTGGCTTGTTTCTGGGAATTCACAGAACGGAAGGCTTCCAGGTTGTATGAGGACAAGCTTTTGCTAAGAGTGTGGATGATGTTGGTCGACAAGCTGGCCTTCGTTAAAGAGAGGCAGGCGGCCGTGGGCCTGATGGTACAGCGGGATATGAAGAGCAAGTTGTTCCATCTCATCGCGAACAAGATGCTCAACCTTCAAACGCTGGAACCCGCCGCGCAGAACCTCAGGGAGCAGAAGCTCTTAGCGCAAGCGTTCGGCAATGTCAAGAAACAAGCGCAACTTCGACCACTGGAGAGACAATTGACACAAAGGGTAGTGCAGTCTCGCGCACACGAGATCTTCACCGTCTGGCATGTGCGTGCCGACCAATCCGTAATGGCCACCAGGCTCGACCGAAGACGGATCCTGGGCAACGCTTTTACTACGTGGAACGAAAACCTGCGTTGCTCTGCGCTTAGGGCACGTATCGATGGTCGCGTCGTGCTTGAATCGCTTCGCAAGTGGATGCTTGAGGCTCGAGCCTCGCTTTTCATCCGAGTCCGGGATGCCAGGACAAAAGAGAGGGTTTTCCGAGAGTGGACTGGAATGGTTCAAGATCAGAATGCGCGCCTCGCACGGGCTGAGCGCATGTGCATCATCCTCCAAGACACGCGATTGAAGCGGAAGACTCTGGGCCATCTTCGCTACGTCCTGGAAGGCCGGAAGCAACGCGAAGCTGAAGCGTTGGCACTGTACGAGCCATCTCTCCTGAAGAAAACATGGCCGAGGTTGTTAGAGCGGCATCAGCATCTCCGGCAACTTGAGCAGTGGGGATCGGATGCGCAGTTCTACACTGTTACAACACATGCCTTGAGGAGATGGAAGGACAGCACGCATCAAGCCCAGAAGATACGGAGACGTGAGGCATATGCTACCATCAGAAGGCGCACCAAGCTTTCCATGGCCAGGCGTGCATTCGAGAAATGGAGGGGCAAGGCCTTGGCCATCGAGTTCATGGAGCGCCAGGCGCAGGAACTACAGGAAAATGCCATTCTTGGGACCGCGATGCGGCAGCTGGATCACTGGCATGACAAGATGGTATCCGTCACCCAGATGGCGGCGACTGCGGATGGTTTCCGTGGGCGTGAGCTTGCTACGCGCGCGCTGGGTGCCTGGGGTTCCAGGCTCCAGGACATCTCCAGAGATGAGGAGAAGGCTTCCACGTTCATGAGAGTGCACGTTGAGGTTGAGGCAAGCGCGTGCCTGAAGAAGCTCAACTGGCGCCTTTTCCAGATACAGCAGCAAAAACAGTCTGGCGTCGCGTTGGAGGGACGGAACTTTGAAAAGCATGTGAGGGAGATGCTGAGGCATTGGTCAGAGCATATGCAAAGAAGAAGAGATCTAGGAGTCCAATCTGCGCCTGTCTTCGAAGACAGAGAAGACCAGGCGGTCGCGGTTGACCAGCGGAGCGAGGACCTATTGGATCTCATAGGAGAGAGGGAGGTGGACAACGACGCTGGCATTGCTCGCAACGAGCATTGGACTTCTTTCGACTCAGCGCTCGATGTCGGCGATATCAAGCTCAAGCTCAACTTCGATCCCAACGTTTTGGACCGCCCCATACTCCAACCCAGACCACCGGGCCGCTCGTTCTCGCCCGAGAAGCCAAATCCGCTCGCCATGACCATAAGGAACCCTACCGACGCTGCTGCCTTCGCATCTACCCCGCTGCCCGCGTACCTGCGCTCGCCCTCCAAACGCAGCACCGTCAAGGCAAGACTGGCAGCTCTCTCGCTCAACAGCAACAACGAAAACCGACGACCTCACCCGCTTTCCCAAACCGCCACCGCTGCGCCCGCTGGTGACGTCCCGTCTTTCACTTCCTCCGCCGCGACCCCCGCGTATTCCTCCACCGCCGCGGGCGGTGGCGCGCCATCCTACTCCAACTCGACCTTCGTCCTCAACACCCACACGGGAAGCACGACGCCCATTGCCGCGCCGGCCGGGTTCGGCACCTTCGGCGGCGGCGGCCGCGGCGGCAGAGCAGCGCCCGGAACCGCGCCGCCGGCAACGAGGAAGACGACAACGACAAACAACGGCAACAACAATGACGACGACAGCGACGACGATGAGGCTACCGCGTTTGCGGTCCCTAATACTACTAATAATGATGGCGAAGGCGGCGGCGGCGACGCACGTCGTGGCGGCACGACGACGACGAAGACGACGAAACACAACTTCGGCGCCAGCACCATGCTCGCGGCGACACCTGGCCCTCCCCCTCCTCATCCTTCTTCTTCCGCCGCGGCTGCGCCGGCGTCCACCAGTAGTCGGCTGGGGGCCATCACGCCCTTTTCGCGCAAGTTGACGGCGCAGGGGTATCACGCCAACGTCAACAACGCTAACGCCACTCCCGCGACGACGACAGGGAGAGGTAGGGGTAGATCGTCGTCGTCGTCGGCGAGAGGCGGCGGTGTCATGGGCGCGTACGGTGGCGTGGGGTTGGGGTTGGCGGCGTCGTCGTCGGGATTGGGCGGCGGCGGGTTCGGCGGGTTCGAGGATATCAGGGAGGATCGTGAGAGTAGTCCGCGGGTGCAGGCGGATGATCGGCGGAGTAGTAGGGAGAGTTCGCCGTGAGGGGCGGTGGGATTCTTTTTCTTGTTGCTATTTTTTTTGCATTACGTTAGGCCCACCCGCCCGTTGTTTTGTCGGCGTGTGGTGTGGTGTGGTGTGGGACGTTTGGATGTTGGTTGGCCTGTTGATGGATTAGCTCGTGGAGATACCCCGTCGTCTTTTTTTTTTTTTCTCTTTCTTGAATGCTTGGGCAAAGTTTACTGTTCTCGTTCATGTGGGATCGGTGTGATGTGCAGTTTTTCGTTGAATTGTCACTCTCTTCGCACGTTTACCGCGATGGGTGTTACTTACGGTGAATTTGGCGTTTAGGGAGTTTCAAACTACGGATAATGATCTACGATATTGCTCTAAGCTGTGCTGACGAACCGCAACGCTGCTAAGAAAGACAGTTTGGGACTACAAGAGAGTGTTCATCGCAAACGGTGCTCCTCCATTCGCATCGTTGAGAACAAGGTGCTACCTAAAGGCATCAAAAAGACGCAGGTTCTACTTAGTATGCTGGTATCTCGCCGTAGCTATTATTTGCATTTCGAAGCATGACGGCCCAGGAATGAGCGCAGGCTCTTGTCAAAAGGGCCTTCTCTTGGCAGCTTACGCTGATCAGCTATTTTTGGCTCCGCTTCAGCATGCGTCTGCGGACCTGTTAAATTTAAGGTTGCCAGTAAAGTATTCAGAAAGCGGTTTCATCACCCCCGGGACCCCCCAACCGGTATCCAATTGCAGTTAGCATTCGACAAGCTACAGGCAAGACTCAAGGCATTGTAGCAACACAACATGAGGCGGCCCCCACGCCAGGTCAGATTGGGTTACGGAGTTGTCCGATTAGGCGCCGTGTTGATACGTCATCCTGAATCCTTCGAGTCTTGCCAATCAGCCCCCGGACTACGATGGGGCCAAACTTTGATGGCAAGAAAAGCAGCTCTGCATTGGCTGCAGACATGGTGAAAGATCAGATCAACGCTGCATTTGTAACCAGAGCTGCATGCTTCACGTGTACTTCTCATCTGTGCTAATATTGCAACATCAGTCATAATTCACACAAGTCCTTCCCTTCCTGCTGGAAATCATCAACCTTCGCTCAAGAAGCTACTCGGAAGCCATGTCCGAAGCGCCACGAAAATCATTCCAGGCTCTGGTCCGGAGAGCTTCCACAGCTTCTTACCAACTCTTGTCACAACCACAGACAACATCCACAAAAGAGAACTCCCTCCCAGCACATCGCAATTCTTTTATCAAGAGGATAGGTCCATACTCCTTGGGCATCCTCGTTGTTGCTTTCGTCCTCATCGCAATAGCGCTCGCTTTTCTGTGTTACCTCTGGCTTGGTGACCGCGATTCAATCTCATGGAGATGGGTAATCCTCAACGATTACGTTGGCTCGGCAGTCGCGCTTGCGGCTTTGGCTATTCAGGTGTCTGTATCCTCGTCGGGAGCCGTCGCAATATCGATGCTCTCGTCGTTGGCCATGGAGAGATGGGGCGTTCCGCTCAGCCAGTCTCTGACAATATCCACCATGCGGTACAACAACTCAGGACCTCTCCTTTCGTTGTGGAGTTTCGTACGTCAAGTCAAGAAGACTTACGGGTGGAAAGCGTTCATATTCTGCTTCTTAATGGCGGTGACTACCTTGGCAGCAAACTTCAGCTCCACCATCTTACTCTTTGACGTCCTCCCTGGCCAGATTCATGGCACTCCTGAGATGATCGACGTCGCCCTTGGCTGGAAAGGTGGCACGAGTAAGGAGTCCGCAACCTGGTACCAGAACTTCATGCTCCAAACGCCATCCGGGTACCAGACATTCGCCGAGTATTCGGATCCACCCGAGCCGGCGGAAAACATCTCAGACACCGGACCGCTGGTTCGTGCCTTGCTTCCCTTCGCATCCGAACAGACGAGGGCCAGCTTACAAGACTATGAAGGCGCTGCGACGGTGTTTGATGCCAGAGTTGCCTGCGTTCGACCAAATTTCGTCGACTCGACCTTCTTCGTGGATTCCAACCTGGTCAACTTTACCGGACAGGTTGGTATCAGCACTCGTCCCCCGGGACTGGACACGCAGCGAGGCAACAAAGACGGCTCTTCGCTTAACGGCTTTCCTTTAGTGCCCTTCAACTGCAGCGTCGGCTATGGCACACAGATATGCCCGTTGGAGCGCGGCAGTGTAGATCTCGGCTTGAGATCTTGGCTCTGGGAGTACTTCAACTCAACTCAGAACGTGACTGGCAGTGCGTTCCTATTCTTCGAAAGTCAATACATGCTGGACGCTTACAACAACACCTCCAACGGCACTTATCGGCCGCGCTTCAACCACGACACCACGAAGCCAGGAGAAGGATGGGACTTTAGCGGCGACGGGCCATGGATGAACCTGCAGCCCAGCAACTGGACGCTGAAAGAGCCCTGCGAAGCCACCGGCACATGCAGCCCGTACTGCGAAGTGTTCAAGACCTGCGGCAGACCCGGTCTGAACGTCTCCCTCTGCTTCGACGCCTTGTAAACCCACCCCATCCACGCTTACAATTCCCGCACACTGACCACGACCATAGATTCCCCGACCTCGACCTCCCGGTCAAGTTCAACGCCACCCAAAGCCGCTCAGAGCCCAAAGTAACCTTCGACGACGCCCGCAACCAACTCGACTTCACCGCCGTCCGCCGCCAACTCGGCGCCACTTCTCCCTCCTCCCCTCCCCCCTCCCCCGCCGACCGCGGCATCATGACGCTCTCCCCCGCCAGCGTGCGCGCCGCGCTCGACGCGCTCCGCCCCGCGGACCGCTCCCCGCAGAAATCCGCCCAGCTCCTCGACACCAGCTCGCTCTGGTTCACGCTGAACCCGGACTACAACGGCGGCGGCACGGATTGGACCTTCTGCCGCGACGGGGCGCTGTGCGCGTACGGCGGCACCTTCGACGCCAACACGTCGACCACCCTCGCCAGCGTGCAGCAAGGGGTCCTCATGCGGCAGATCCTCAACGACACGCACGACCCCGCGCGCGCGCTGTCGGCGGCCCTCACCGTGCTGGCGCGCATGCACTTTTACGACGCCGCCGCCACGTTCAACGCGCCGGTGCGCGGCGCCGCGGGCACCTTCTTCGCGACGAAGACGTTTCCGCAGCGCGGGCGCGGCCTGGCCGCCGTGCTGGCCGTGTGCGCCGCCCACGTGCTCGTCGTCGCGGGCGTCGCGGCGTGCTTCACGCGCGGCACGGCGTACTCGCTGCTGGATAACTCGTGGGCGTCCGCCGCGCAGATGCAGACGGAGAGCGTGGGGGAGATTTTGCGGACCGCGACGGCGTTGAGGGATCGCGATGTGGAGGGGATGGTGAGGGGCGCCGGGAAGGGCGAGCGGAGGGTGAGGGTGAGGCATAATTGGGAGACGGGGCGGATAGAGGCTATGGAGTTGTTGCAATATAAATAGAATAGCTTAGTCAGCGAGGAGCAGGGTATATAAGCAGGCCCCGGGTCGCCTCCCCTCCGCTCCTCATGCCAATACAACACCTCCTCACCAAACACCTCAAATTTCAACAGGAGTAGGGTATGGGAGGGCTGGGAAGATTCTTGTCCTTGTTCTTTTTTTTTTTTTTTTTTTTTCAGATTTCATCAATGCGTCATGAACTTACTCTTGAGATTCATTAC
Source organism: Diplodia sapinea (assembly GCA_023087385.1). Classification (NCBI taxonomy): domain Eukaryota; kingdom Fungi; phylum Ascomycota; class Dothideomycetes; order Botryosphaeriales; family Botryosphaeriaceae; genus Diplodia; species Diplodia sapinea. Next base: position 20,496 of record JAJMYO010000166.1, read on the forward strand.
CTCCATGAATGAGGGAGGCCTTCATTGAAACTAGAGAAGTCCCGAAAGACACGGCTAAGGCCAATGTGTGCCATGCTGATATTCTATAGTCTAGAAGCATTCAAGTGGGCAAGGACTGACGATCGTACGTAATGAGAATGTTGAGATATGTACGTACCGTCAATTCAACGTTTTGGGGACCGGTTTGAATTGACAGTGCTAACAGCTCAAAAGTCCTAAGCTACTCGATAACACAAGCCCCTCAGACCTCAATTGCGTACATCATTAGCATCAAGAACGTGACTAAGTTCACAATCTCGGGTATACAACTGATTTCTTTGCCAATACAAGCCCAGTACCCTATTTCGGGGCTCCATCTTAGCCAGTCCGCTCTTGCAATGCTATTGGGAGCGCTGCCGCGAGCACTCATAGAATAGCTCTGTCATTTTATCGATTATGATCCTACATATCGCATGATACTGTATTTCATACTTGAAGTTCCAGTACAGCCATGATGATCCGCGTAAACCTTCCCTCGTTTCAACGGTGCACGGAACCCGAAAGTCTTCCCGAACTTTTTGAGCCTCAACGAGGCTTCGTGCAAGGCGCATACCAATGACTAGCTTGAGGCGTGCACAGACCCTGGTCGAGTACAGCCTCGACCCTCTGTGTCACCTCTCCCCATGTGTGAATACATATAAGTAGCAGTCGCAAAGCACTTGAAACGTCTTCATCAACTCATCACAGCATTGATTGAACACACGCAACGCAAGCATTACCGGAGGCGACTACGACCGCCAGCGACAATTTTGTGTAGTTTCCATACTACAATACACTCTAATTAATTAGTGTGACCTTCTCTTGACTTGTATCCTCAAACCCTGTCGCAGTCAAACCAGTCAGAGGATACGAGAGGTACAAGTGAGTTCTCTACGAGTCACAAAATTGCAGTCGCACTATCGAGAGTTCTGCTTTCCAGGATGTCCAGAAAAAGAAGGTTAACGGATCAAGGGTCGTTCCTGGAGGTAAGCGGAGACAGTGAAAACGAGAGGCCCTCAGAACAACCCACGCAAGACCTGAAAGTGGGCGTCGAATCAAAGAGGCTCGCTTGCATATTTGCCAAGCGGCACCCTTCAAACACTGCGCTTGATCGAGCTTGCCTGGGGCCGGGGTTTGCCACGGTCGCTAGACTCAAGTACGTACCTTCTACTCCAATACTTGTAATTAGCTGCTTGTCTCTCAGTTCTAATTGGTAACTGTCACCAGGGAGCATCTATATCGCAAGCACCACAAGCCAATACACTGCATGAGGTGTCTGAACATATACGGAAACGAGTCCGAGCTGCAGGAACATCTGAACGCCCCAGATAGGTGTCCAAAAGCGGATGGTTCGCGCCAAATTGGCGGAATTACTCCCAGCCAGCTTGCAGAGCTCAAAAAGAAGACACGTGCGAAAGAAAGTTCAGAAGAAGAGCGATGGAGGAAGGTCTTCACAACTGTCTTCCCAGAAGTAGACGAGATCAGTATTCCAAGCCCTTGTAAGTCCTACCTTGCTGCTTTTTATTTTTATTTTTATTTTTGAATTGATGAAACACAGCACTAAAGGCATATAGACTGTGAGGCCGGCATTCAATTCAGCCATCTGGCACAGCTGGAGGATTATCTCCACATACGAACAATTCCAGAGACTGAGAGGATGCTGTCCGCGAACTTCAAAGAAATCCCAGCAGAGCTGGCGAGACAGCTTTCCCGCATGGTGCTGTCAGTTTTCGAGAAGCTTTCCACGGAGTATCGCCTTGGAGAACGCGGGACGGCGCGTCGGACTTCCCAGTCCTCGCAGGCTGAAAGGGAAGACCATTGGCCCTCCGAGGACTCATCAAACGAACCCTGTGCGTCCGGTCCGAGTGCAGCAGTCAAGGAGCAACAAGAGACAACGCACCATTCCGCTTCGGGAACATTTTCATTCTCAGGCGCATGCCACAGTAAGGCACCTCTACCAAACGCGGGGCAGTATAGACCAAGGTCTGAGCTCTCTCCAATCCCTGACCTCGGAACCTGGAGCGTCCAGATGCCCGCGCCTCACCCTTCTGCACCAAATGAGCCGTTCGCCTCGCTGGAGCTCACCGAACTGGAGAATTTTGAGGCAGACCAAATTGATTTTGGTTACGATGAGTATTTGGGTTTGTTCGGGGAAGTCCCAACCCCAAAGTCCCACCGCGACTTTCAGGAATAACGGAAGATAGTTGAAGTCGAGATCGTTGTACACACTAGTGTGAAAGATCCGTTTCATGCAGCTTGGGGACTTATTTTCATGTGCTTTCTACTGGCGGCGATGAAAGTGCTCCCGGCTTCCGAACCAGAGTTCCGCTCTCCACATGTCTATAAGCCTGGCCTGGAGTCCAGCATTAGTTTATGAATTTAGTCGTCTTCCCACGGACAGAAGTCTCAAGGGCCGGGACGAGATATACTGACCAGCCTATCATGAGGGATGTATCTTTCGATGACTGTGAATGGCCCTTCATCCACGCGCGACAAGGCGATTTAGTGGTTGCAGAGTCTCTGCTCGATCCCATAATGTTCTTCTTCCCATATTTCTCGCGTGATGAAGGCTGATGTGGATTTCTAGCTTGCGCGTCTGCGAGTGCGCGCTTCAGCGACGCGCAGTTGCGCACAATCTGGAAGGCCCGCACTTGCGCATGGCGCACGGCGCACGGCGCACGGCGCACGTTCGCTCGCATGAGGAAGAAGATCGATCTGAGCTTTCAAGAGCTAAGCGATACGCTTCAGTCAGAATGTCTGGAAGAGCGATCTCCCACAGGTTTTGGAACACAATAAGCAACAAGGAGCCGAAAATTTGTACAAACGGGTAGAAAAGTCTTCGAATGAAATTAGTTGTCTTTTTGAGACGTTGGATTTCTTTGATATGCTCGTGACCATTCGTTCTGCGTGACTATACCCGGGGAATAGATCTTTAATGTTCGGTCATGGCAAAGTGTAGCCGCCGTCAATGACAAGGTTTGCCCCAGTCTTGGTAAGAGGTCAGCTTTTGCATAGAATCCCGTTGGTAGCGAGACTTACCATATAAGTGCTTGCGTTGCTTGCCAGGAAGACATAAGCACCTTTCAACTCTTGTGCGTCCGCCATCCGGTGGCCAGGAATCATCTCAAACCACTTGTTCCTCATCTCCGGCGGGAGCACCAAAAGGACTGTCTCAGCATCAGCACATCGTGCCCACCAAAGGCCAGCCGCAACAAGAAACACTCACTCTCGGTATCAATATACCCCGGACTCACACAATTCACCCTCGCAAAATCCACCCACTCGACCGCCAAACTCTTCGCCAAATGCACGACGGCCGCCTTGCTCGCATTATACGCCGCCTGCCGCTGCGGAATATTCACCAAGATGGCGCTCACGCTCGCCGTGAAGATGACGTTCCCCGCCCAATTCTTGTCCTCCTTCCCACCCTCCTTGACGCGCCTGAAGATATTCGCCGCCGCCTGCGCCGTGTACATGGCGCCGTCCAGATTGACGTCCATGATCCTCCGCCACGTCTCCTCGCCCACGTCCTCCGCGGGCGTGATGTCGGCCACGCCCGCGTTCGCGACCACGACGTCCAACCGGCCCAAGTCGCGCTCGACCTGCTCCAGCGTCGCCGTGATGGCGGCCTTGTCCTGGACGGCGGACCTGTACGCGCGCACGACGGTGCCGCCGGGGTGGATGCTCTTCGCGGCGAGGTCGCTCGCGATGGCGGCGGCGTCGGCGTCCGGGGTCGACGAGTAGATGACGGCGACGGCCTGGGCGCCGGCTTCGACGAGGGCTTGCGCGACGGCGAGCCCGATGCCGCGCACGCCGCCCGTCACGGCGGCGACTTTGCCGGCGAGGGAGAAGTGCGAGAGCACCGGGGACGAGGGGTTGGGGTGGGAGGGCATGACCATCTTGGCGGTGTTCTTTTGGGAGGTTTGGCGGGGAGGTTGAAAAGAGAAAATTGGAGGCAAGGTACAAGCTGCGGAGAGAAGCTGGAGCAACTGAAGACGAGGCGATTGAAGTAAACAGGCAATTGACAAGAGCGAAAGGCGCTGTACAAGCCGAAATTCTCGGGGCCACCAAAGGAGAAGAGAGAATCCAAAACGAAAAGAGAGCAACACCCGACCTACCGGACGACGGTCGACCCGGCCGATGTGTGTAGTGGGGCATCGTGACGCCGATGTCGGTGGAATCGAGCGTCTGGCCATTTACCCCGCCGTCCGGAGGCATGGCCAACGGTCGACGATCCCCTGCTCGCGGGCGCGTGGATTCTCCTAACGCGACCACCCGTCGCCTGGCTTTTCCGTTTGCCACGGGCCGGCTGGACTGCTCCTCCTGTCGTTCCGTTGCTGGAGCTTTCTTGCCCCACCATGATGCGGGCGGGGTAGTCCGACGCATCTGCGCCCTTCACCAAGAGGCATCAGTGCTGTCGCCTGCGCGCGCAACAATATATTCGGCAACCGCAGAGTTGCACCAAAAGCTCCATCTGAAGCTTTTGCAACCGGCCAAACCGAGAGAACCATTGACCTTGACAAGTCTCCAAAAGGGCGCTTCAAACACACCCCAATCCCGATCCCCCCCAGACAAGATGGCGACGGCAGTAGACACGAGCAACATGACGGTATATCCACCACCACCACCACCATCCTCTCTCAATTCCACAGCAAGCAAAAAAAAAAAAAAAAAAAAAAAAAAAACAACCCTAACCGCTCCCCAGAACCCGGCCTTCGTCCTCGAATCCATCAAATCCGTCCACATCGCGGACCGGCCGATCCCGGCGCTCCGCTCGCCCACGCACGACGTGCTGGTGCACATCGCGCAGACCGGCATCTGCGGGTCGGACGTGCACTACTGGCAGCGGGGGCGGATCGGGTCGTTCGTGCTCTCGTCGCCCATGGTGCTCGGGCACGAATCGTCCGGGGTCGTCGCCGCCGTGGGGTCGGCCGTGACGCACCTCGCGGCGGGCGACCGCGTCGCCGTCGAGCCGGGGGTGCCGTGCCGGCGCTGCGAGCACTGCCGCGCGGGCGACTACAACTACTGCGCCGACACCGTGTTCGCGGCGACGCCGCCGCACGACGGCACGCTGCAGAAGTACTACGGCGTCGCGGCCGACTACTGCTACAAGGTGCCGGACCACGTCGACATGGAGGAGGCGGCGCTGGTGGAGCCGGTGGCGGTCGCGGTGCAGGTCTGCAAGGTTGCGGGCACGCTGGCCAACAGGAAGGTGCTGGTGTTTGGGTGCGGGCCCATCGGCGTGCTGTGCCAGGCCGTCGCCAGGGCGTACGGGGCGAGCGCCGTGTACGGGGTGGATATCGCGCAGTCGCGGTTGGATTTCGCGCGCGAGTTTGCGGGGAGCGAGACGGTGTTGAATCCGACGGTGGACAAGGAGGGCGCGGAGCCGGTGGAGAAGGCGGAGATGGCGGCGGCGGTTTTGAAGGAGAAGCTGGGGCTGGGGTTGGGCGCTGATGTGGTGTTGGAGTGCACGGGGGCGGAGCCGTGCATACAGGCTGGCGTGTTTGCTGCTAAGAGCGGTGGCACGTATGTCCAGGCCGGGATGGGCAAGGAGGTGAGTTGGGACTGAGACTGGTTGGCGAAGTGAAAAGTTGATGCTAACGTGCGCAGAACGTGACGTTTCCCATCACTACGGCTTGCATCCGCGGCCTCCACATCAAGGGCTCTATCAGATATACCGCCGGATGCTACCCTGCAGCCGTTGACCTCGTCGCCTCTGGGAAGGTTCCCGTAAAAAAGCTGGTGACGAACCGCTTCAAGTTTGAGGAAGCTGAGAAGGCATTCGAGTTGGTGAAGGCCGCCAAAGAAGGAGTTTTCAAGGTGGTAATCGCCGGCGTTGAGCAGCCACTGCTTGGATAGATCAGGAAGAATGGAAGACATCTTGAGTCAACGAGTACATGCGTGCCGTCTTGACGGTGATGCAGTGTTTCCGATGAAAGTGATGAATCGAGATTGCTCCGCTTCAGCTGCACCGACAGTGACGAACAGTCAAGCAGTTTGCAAACCTGCTTCGCGCATTCAGATGACTATCCCGAGATCTCCCGACCGCCTTTCATCCCTTTCGACCAATTCAGCTGCTGCGACCGACTCCCACCGTCCTCGCAGCAGTGCACCCTCCATCATGCCACCAGCAAGTGACCAGATCCGAGATTCGGCCGCCTCGCCCCGTCCCGGCGGCATCTACTTACGGGCCGTTGGGCAGCGGATCAGACCTACTAGGGCCGGCCACGGGCAAGGGGCGAGAGACGCCCGTTCCCTGTCGACCGCCAGCATCGCTATTATTATTCCCGCACACTCAACCCCACACGCATCCCGGAGCACTCGAACCACCCGCACCATCCTCCCCCCCCCCGGCAACCCGCCCATCGGCCGCACTCCGGCACATTTTCTCCGCATTCTGGCGGGCGCCGGACGGCAGTCGCCCCAAGGAATTGCCATTTCGAGAAAAGCGGTTGGCCCCGTCGGGTCCGTTTCGTGAGTGGTGCCAACGACGGACACTCCCCCGTCGGTGCCGGGTCGTACGTACGTCATTGCAGCAGCCGCGTACCCATGCGGAAGTGGATACTACCCCATGGGGTACTCGCCGGAACTGGTCAGTGCCGCAAGTGCCTACATCGAGATCTCCCCCTCCGTTTCTGGGGTAGGGTGCGTGGGGGAGGAGGAGGTAGCGTGATGGCATGATGCGCGCGACAGCCTGCCTGTACGGTGAAGTCCGTTGTCGCCATCGATCTTGAAATGTCTTGGACGGACCTGGAATTGGGTGACCTGGTTACGGGAAAGTGCCTGGGAAGAGTACTCGATTGTGCTTGGTCGTTGCTGCCCCGAAGGAGGCAGTGGCTTGCCAGGTGCCGAAATCTTGACGCGGCTCATGGACGCGGCTGGCTTGGTCTCATCCGACGAGCTGGCATATGGTGCGACGAACTCCCCCGCTCAGTGTGTGGTCTTGCATATCAATATTAATTGGTTTTCCCGATCGAGTTTGCCGAACTGACAGGGGCTGTTGATGTCAACAATCCCAGTTCTTTGACTGGGGGGAAGTCGATTGAATAACACGGTCAAGCCCCTCCATTGTCGTCCCGTCGTGCCGCAGTCACCATGAGGGACGAAGACATCGTCGGTCCCACTCTGGCAGAAGTCCTGCCCAAGACATCCAAATACTGGTTCCAGCAGTCCCACCTCCTTCGATTGAACCTGATCCTCCTCGTCCCGCTGCTCTCCTCAGCAGTAGTCGGCTATGATGGTGAGCGACTCTCCGCCACCGGGAGAAAACAAAGCCAGGGCTAAAGACAGAGAAAAGGCTCCCTCATGAACGGCCTCCAATCGCTCTCGCAATGGAAGAGTTACTTCAACTCGCCCGCGGGCGCCCTCCTCGGCACCGTCAACGCCGCGCAGTCCATCGGCTCCCTCATCGTCCTCCCGCTCGTCGGCGTGTGCAGCGACGTCTTCGGCCGCAAGCGCGTCCTCGTCGTCGGCCTGCTCGGCGTCATCGCCGCCACCGCCATCCAGGCGACGTCGACCACGCTCGCGCAGTTCATCGTCAGCCGGCTGGTCGTCGGCATGGCCGGCATGTTCGTCGTGCAGCCCGCGCCTCTCCTCATCGCCGAGCTGGCCTACCCCACGCACCGCGGCAAGTACACCAGCGCCTACTGGACCATGTACTACCTGGGCGCCATCCTGGCCAGCTGGACCACCTTCGGCACCGAGGCCTACGGCGGCAGCTGGTCGTGGCGCATCCCCACCGTCCTGCAGGCCGGCTACCCGCTCGTCCAGCTCGCCTTCATCTACTGGCTTCCCGAGTCGCCGCGGTGGCTCATCGCCAAAGAACGCGCCGCCGAAGCCGAGCGCATCCTCGCCACCTACCACGCCGCCGGCGACGCCTCCAGCCCGCTGGTGCGGCGCGAAGTCGCCGAGATAACGTCGACCATCCAGCTCGAGCAGACATCGCAAGCCACCACCTGGGCCACGCTCGTCGCGACGCCGGGCAACCGCAAGCGCCTCTTCATCTCCGTCTGCCTGGGCGCCTTCGCGCAGTGGAACGGCATCGGCGTCGTGTCCTACTACCTCACGCTGGTGCTCGACACCATCGGCATCACCGACCCCTTCGACCAGACGCTCATCAACGGGCTCCTGCAGATCTTCAACTTCGCCGCCTCCCTGTCCGCCGCCATCCTCGTCGACCGCCTGGGCCGGCGCCCGCTCTTCCTCTGGTCGGGCGTCGGCATGCTGCTGTCGTACATCGTGTGGACCGCGTGCTCCGCCGTCAACAACGAGACGGGCAACAAGCCGGCGGGCATCGTCGTCGTGGTTTGTTTGTTCACCTTCTACTTCCACTACGACATCGCCTACACGCCGCTGCTCATGTCGTACCCGACCGAGCTGTGGCCGTACAGCCTGCGCAGCAAGGGCATCAGCTGCGAGCTGCTGTCCATCTACGTCTCGCTCATCATCGCCGCCTTTGTGAACCCGCTCGGCATGGAGAACATTGGCTGGCGGTACTACATCGTCTTCTGTTGCTTCCTGGTCGTCTTCCTGGCCGTCACCTACGTCTTCTTCCCCGAAACGAAAGGCCGGAGTTTGGAGGAGGTGGCCGAGCTGTTCGATGGGCCCGGTGCGCTGCCGGGTGTGCAGAAGATGGCGAAGAAGGATCCGCTCGCGGCGAAGGCGTCTGGGGCGCATACGGAGCATATAGAGGTGGCGTGATCGGCTCTGTAGGCGAATAGAGAGCGTAGAGTGAAGTGGTGCATTTCCATTCCAGTCAATATATCATTTCGTGGGAGTGGTTGGGTGCAGCCTTGCTCCAGACAATACCGGCGATAGATGCTCAAGTCCATTGGAAATCGCCAGCTGTTTCAGTCGAGGGCCCGCCAATGGTGGGGTCAGTAAAATCTCCCAGAAGGTCGGTCCAAGCCCCATCCTGCATGACGAGGTCCATCTCGTTCGTGTTGCTCGGCCACATCATCGGGTAGATGGAGTTGATTTGGGTCTGAGGAGATTCTCGTGTGGGTGACCCGGGGAATACGGCAGGAGGAGCTTCAGCATCGGAGCTGGGGCTCTGCATGAAAGGACCACAAAGACGGACGATGACATCGTAGCAGTCCTGTGCACTGGGATTGGTCGCTTTCATGGAGCGGCAGACCCGAAGAGCGGTTTGTAGCTGTTCGACCCAATCAAGAGCGTTGGGTGCTGTGGGCTCGTTACGAAGGCAGACACAAGGGATGAGTGACGCTTGGAACAAAAAGTACCTAAGCGTCTGTCAGATATGCTGCGAATGTGACGCCTGCGACAAGGTGTTACTCACAGAGTATACCAAGCTCCAACGCGGGTGCGGGTATTTTGCGCCCAGAACTTCTCGATGGTCGCAATGGTTGACTTCGCTTCCGTCAGGCAGCGGCTGTACGCTGTTGCGTCTTCGGGCGACGGCTCCTTGTCCTGGGGCTTTGACTGAGCCAGCAAAGCCCGTCGGATCACATATGGCCTGTACATGATGATGCGGAAATTGTTCAATCTCCACCACATGATTCTATGTGAAAGCCGGAACTTTTCTGGCAGTTCGACATGCTCAAGGTACCACGATGGCATGGATGATATCCATCCTCCAATGTGCAGGTCGTCCAGACGGAGTAGCTCAGCCGCGGAGGGCGCCGGCGCTAGTATCACACGCGAGTATATTTGATTAGTAGCCAAGTGGAACTTCGACTGCAAAATGACAGAGCTATAGTGGGTGACGCTGTCGGACTCGGGTGGTAGATCTCGTGACATGTTGGTCAGATACTACGGATGCGCCATTAGAACCAAGAGATGTGGCAGTGGGGGTTGTTGAACTCACTCTATCATTGATGTTGAGGGGAAGCGAAACGTCGACGCCAATTTGCGGCCAGGTCAACGGACGGCCAAAGGTTATGTGAGCGCCGATGCTGAAGACGAACAAGCACCACCACACTCTTCTGCGGCTTTCCATCTCGATGGGAGGGATGTGCCAGCCTCGGAACTCTTTGTGCAGTCCCAGTCCCATGGCCATGTGCAGTGCTAGGCCGAGGTAGTTGTATCCGCTATTCGGCTTGCCCATCTTCTGCAGGTAGTTGTGCATCAAGCAGAGACACTGTACAAGCGTCAGGTTGCCTGTCTCCAGACTGTGGATTGAGATGTTCGACTTGGCAGCGTTGAACAAGGTCTTGTGGACCGAGATGGGCATGTCGGCGCTTGTGTACGCGCCGATGGCAGCGATCATGTAAGCCAAGGCATTCCAGCTGGATCCATTCGGGCGGGGGATGACCTGCGCATATTGAGCCCTGAAGGTCGGCTCATGGACCAGAGGGTAGCTCAGATGGAACAGCCGGAAGTACGAATCGATCATTGCATCTAAATCAATGTCCCTGATTTTGAGCTTCTTCCAAAGAGGAGTCGGGACCCAAGCCTCGGGAATCGAGGGAACATCCGGCGCGACTCCTGATACCGGCACCGGCTTCCTATGGCCGGCTCGAGGGCTTCTGCGATGTTCAGCCCCCGGAAGGAGGAGACGCAACATGGCAGCGCCGGACGTGTTTCCGAGATAGCCCGACTCTCCATCCTCGACAGTCAGTGAAGCCATTCCGTCGACGACGCGCTCATCATCTCCGTCGTTGTTTGCTTGTGTCTCGCTGTCCTCGACAAGTGTTTCCGGTGTCTGCTCGTCCCAGCTGAAGTCGGCCGAGGACACGGGTGGCGCGTCGAGAGTGGCGCCAGGCTCTGCCACCATGCCAGCTGCTTCACCTCCGAAGATGGTATTTTCACCCACATGCTCGGCGAAGCTCTCGGAGACGGAGAATGTGGATGCGGTGGAGAGAGCGGAGGGCTCGGGCTGCGACTGGGGCACAGTAGACGTAGGTGGAGCGGTATCAGGAGCGCTGGCAAGGGTCTCGAGGTTCGGAAGGCTTCTCAATCGCTGCTCTGCAAGCTGGGCGCGTCGCTCGGCTTCCCTTGCGCGAATCTCGGTGAGGCGCAGGCGCTCTTCGACCTCGGTGAGGTACCTGCAGACACTGTTAGCGGCCGCGTTAGGATTCCAGCGAGAGGCAGCGCACCTTCTCGTCAAGGGAGTCTTGCTATGCTTCTCATACAGGCAGTGACGCCTGTTCTTGGTGCAGGGCCCACACTGGGGGAGGGTTTTGTCGCAGCGGGCCTTTCTCCGCTTGCACTCGTTGCAGGCCTGCTCGCCGGTCGAGCTGTCAAGCCTCAGGACGGACGACTGCCCATTGTCTTGTTGCATCGCTCGCAGCCGCTGGCATTCTTTCGACGTGATGTGGTGAGCAGCGCAGTGGTTGGCGGTTGCTATGACACGGTCTAGGCGCCTGGGCCCCGCATCGACATCACCGTGCGTCCCATCTTATCACCACGTGAGAGCGCGTCCATTTCCCTAAACGGCAATCCGGACTTTATAAAGGACACACTCAACGTTTTCCCTCATGATGCATGCTCAGCCTCAACTGCGGGAAGCGGAAAAGGCTTGCACCATCACGACGGTGCTCGCCCGATTTTCATTCACAGACCGCATGGTAAATATTGTTCTGACTTCCGGCCTGCGACACAGCATCCATGGCCGACCAATCCCTTGAATCATACGCCAAGTCATTATTCGCCAAAGGTGAGGGGGTGTGTTGCAATATCAGGGATGTTACGCGCACTGCAATTAAGTGCAGCGGCTGTGCTTTTTGCTTTGCAACAATGTGTTTTCCGAGATATAGAATCTTGCATCCTGCTTGCACTTGTCCCAAAAGAGTCGAGTCTGTACATGAGAGCCTATGCGAACTGAGTCTCAGTGACACCTTCGCCCATCGCGGCCGTACTCGTAATGCCACCAGAAACCATCTTCAAGATCTCATCAATGTAGTTCGCCCCACTCCACTTCTGGTGAAGCACGACCTCACACCCCGTTTCAATTTCAGGCTCCTGAATCATCTCGCCATACGCACGCATACCCCGGCTCGCAAACTCCCTGGCGAACCCATCCGTCATGAGCGCTGTGGAATGAAGACCGGCGAGGGTGATGAACTGCCAGCAGTAGCCGAGCCGCCCGAGACGCGAGATGTACGTCTCCTGCTCCTCAGGCGACATGGCGCGCTTCCAGTTGAACGACGGCGAGAGGTTGTAAGCAAGCTTCTGATCGGGCCAGACGGCATGGACACCGTCCGCAAACTGCTTGGCCTGCTCGTAGTCTGGCGTCTTCGATTCCATCCACACCAGATCTGTTACGTTTCGTCAGTGTTGTCGGGTGATTGAGGATGAAGTGCGTGGGAACTCACCTGCGTAGGGGGCGAACTCGACTGCTCTCACAATGGCGCACTCGCATCCGCCTTTGTATCGATAGTACCCTTCCACTGTCCTCGGCGTGTCCCAGTTGAAGTAGAGCTCCTGGCCGAGGATTGCCGTCGCCAAAGTGCGGCGAGCGTGGTTGGACTTGCCTTGGGCGGACTTCAGGTACTCCTCGATCATGGCATCTCTGTCAGGATGGACAGTCTGGATGGCGTCGGTCACGGCTTCGTTGAAAGTCTTCAGCTTCGCCTCCTTCAGCCACTGTACCTCGATGGCAGCAACCTCAGAGCTGCTACGACCCGCCAATGTGGCTGCTGCGAGGATGTCAGTCAAGGGTTGCAGATCCGAGTTGGTAGAGCCGAGGATGAAATCATGGTCTCTGGGATCGATGGTTGAAGTGATGAGAGTAGCCGCCTCGGAGTCTGTCCGGGCGACGAGGACAAGGTCGGTGCCCATGATGTCGGCCTGGGCGCGGCAAGCCACGAGGCGGTTGATGTGTTCGCGCATGGGAACCATCACCTTTCCTCCCATATGGCCGCATTTCTTGGTACCGGGCGCTTGGTCTTCGACATGGATGCCGGCAGCACCGCTCTCGATGAACAGCTTGGTGAGCTTCATGGTAGCAGTGACGCCGCCATGTCCGGTATCTGCATCCGCCACAACCGGTCGAAGAAAGTCGATGTTGGCCAGTGTTCCGCGTTCTTCTGAAGGAGTTGTCAGGCGCTCCTCGCGTTGCTTGCGATCGTGAAAGAGCTGGGCCTTGAAAAGATGATCTACCTTCTTGGGAACGGTATCCTGAAGGGATTAGCAGGATGCAGCAGTAGAAAACGGCTGCGTCACTCACCATTGGGTAATCGGCAAGGTCGGGGGATGGCTCATTGGTTGATGAAGCAGTAGCCGAAGACTGCCAGCCCGATACGTAGATGGTGTCGAGATGCTTGGCCATCTGTGTGACCTGGACGGGGTCCATGCATCCGAAAGTGAAGCTGACGTCTTTTTCCTGTAGAGATGGTTACCAGTAGTTGGAGGGAGTCTCGAAAAATGCAGGTATTACCTTCCACCGCCTCTCGAGAATTTCCCAGAGCTTCTTGCTCATGACATTGCTTGCGTACTCGATCTTCAAGTTGCCCCTCTTCGAACAGATCTGACTGGCTGTGTATGGTCGCTTCGTAGCCGACCAGCGAGGGTTGCTCCACCACTGCTCAGTGGCCTTTACCTCCGAATTGAAAGCAGCATCTTCGAGATACATGTCAATGATGGCCTTTTTCTCTTCATGTGATGTCTTTCGGACTGGAGATGCCTCAAGGACCTCGGTGGTCTTGATCCCGTTGGCAGTCTTGTTATAACCCATGGCACAGACAGAAGAGAGTGCTGGAGTAACTGACATGACAAAGTGGTTCGAGGTTTTTGGAGAATGATGTGGACGCAGAGGAACTGTCTTCCCTCCACCTTTTAAGATACATCTGTCCCACCAAACCATAAAACTCTCCCCCACTTCCCGCCATCTTAACCATCTTGCGACTGATCGGCAACAGTGACGCGGTGATATAGCCGTGTCTCACACGATGGTTTCAGCCCACAGCAAGGCCAGAGGCGCCAAGCTTGGCATCGACAGCATCACTTCCTCGAAGAGCAAAAACACGTCAACAGACGTGCACAGTGGAGAAGATGTTATGCGAGCCATCATGAAGTTGAGTTGAAAGACGCGCGTCGATAAACTCAAACTCGTATTCACCTGGATGATAAGGAGCAGGTATGATCCTGGTCAACGTGTAGACCGTGGTCTGACCTTTCTCGATTTTGAGGAAATAGATCTTCCAAGTCGGAGGTTCCGACTCACTATGACTGCCGAGCCATCGAAACCGCAATGCTCCACTTTACTACACGAGAAGTCGAAGCAAAAGCAAAACGCATTGATTATGCACCTACCCTGTGGATTCGGCACAGCTATTAGATCCACATCGTGCAGTGACCAATTGGTCCCATCAAAGTACCCGTAGGTCTATGGACCGCGAGCCGAGAGTGGCGTAGAGTGCACTGATACCATTGCGCGTCTGACTACAGCAAGAACAAACACTACTGATCACCCCTGTAGCTGCCTCTTCATGAACTCATACACCGTGAACGTGACAGCTTGACCTGGTGCGACTCTGATGACCCGCGGTGTAATCCCCTTGTACAATGCACGTACCCCTTCGTTCCGCAGCATATCCACCACAATGACAACGCCCTTCCGCAGTCCACTCTCGCCTGGAGCTTTGGCGGAGCTTTGCATGCGAGTCTTGATGGTGTCAATAGGCGCATTGCACATAGGACCAACGGCACCAGAGATCAGCCCAATCGCAGCAGTCTGGTAGCTAGGCGGATCCCTGCCGTGCGGCTGGAGCCGCATGAGTTTGGCTTTCAACATCGTGTAGACGGTGAAATTGGCCGCTTGGTTGGTCCCCTGCCGGATCGCAGTGAGAGCCACGCCCTGGTACAGAGCGCCGATTCCCTCCCTCCACGCAACTGAACCTGCAGCGTGAAGAGCGTTCCGGTACACGGGCAGGCCAGCGGCACCGCCGATGGCGGGGGCAAGCCTCTGGCCTTGCAGCCTGATCTTGACCACCTCCATAGGGTTGACGACAAAGACAGCTTCTGTAATGCCAGCTGCAAGACCGGCCGTGAAGATGGACGCTCCATTGCTGTCGCCGGAGATGGTTTGGAACGAGTTCTTGTATGCTTCGAACGAGGCAAAGCGAACGGCCATCTTGGGCCCCATCCCGACAACCACGGCATCGAAACCTTTGTAGAGTGCCAAAGGACCCTCGGTACGCGCCACACGAGAGAATGTCCCAATGAAGCCGTTTCGGGTGGTCTCGAGAAGAGTCAGTGTGCGAAAGAATTGGAAAGTGGAAAGATGCGAACTCACAGACGAGATGGATTCATTGTGCGAGAGTTGCATCCTCACTTTGACAGTATCTAGCGGATGGCAGATGCAGGCCTCCATGATACCTGCCGCTCCGCCCGCTGGAAGATGTCAGTACACCGATGATTGAGATCGACAGGGGACTGGACCGACCGATCAGGTTTGTGGTTGCCGGCAGTCGAGCCAACACTGAACGGGACTTTTGCTCTTGCATGTTGTTCTGTTCAATTGACGACGAGATTGATTTCTTCAGATCAAATGCGAGTATGGGAGGCGTTCCTCTTGTCTTTGCCTTTTCGCCCCGCGACTTCTGCCACAATCGTCAGCTATTGCTGTGGCTCCCTCCCCCGCAAGGCGTCCAAGCGCAAGCCCCTCCACTCCCGGGCAGCTATCACACATAGTCACACGTAGCCCTTGAAGATGTGGGGCCGACATGGAACTTTCGCTCCACCCTCAGTCGCGACTCCCGTACTTTCAGAACCCACAAGACACGCCACGTCACTGCACTCGTATCGTACCTTGTACAAACGCCAACGGGTTCCTTTCTCTTTCAAGTCTGGACAAATTCAGACCCTGGATGTGTGAACTCGCACGACCGTTTGGCATGCTTCAATCGCGTTATCGTCGTGCAAAGGGCGCCTTGTTGCATTCCAGGGATGTGAGTGGATGAGAAGAGTGGGTATTAGGCGTACCGGCGGAAAGGCAACAGAAACGCGTTGTTACGCGCGTGCGAGCCAAAGAAACTTGGAGGCCTAGAGACCAAGACGTAGATAACGTTACGGTAGATTCCGCTTGTGTTTGAGTCGGGCGTTGGGTTAAGCTATTGCAGAACAGTAGTTCCCCGTCTTAGTTTCAAAAGCGGACAAACTAAGCATTTACCCTTTGTGGATCCTGGCGCTAAGTAATTACGGCTGCTCGCTTGTTCCCGTGCAGTCGGGTGTCTGGACTGGGGTCCGGGATCTTCATCCCGCTATCACCGACACCCATGCTTGTCAACCATTACGTGTCTACAGAGTACGCGGCTACAGAGTACGCCTCGGCTGCTGTGTTCTGATCAGTGTTACCCCAGTCAGCACCCCTGTACTACACTAGTCCCGAAGTGGCAAGTGGAAAGTTAGAACTGGGCGGGGGTCCGTACAACGGCGTCGTCAGCTGCCCATGATGCAATCAAAACTCCACATTTGTCTCCAACGGTCTCACAACCTTGCTTTACTCGTCGAGCGTCCGTCGCCAATCACTGACCAGGATTTGTTAGTGGATAGCAACAACGTGGAGGGCACATTATATTGCTTGCTCTTGGCGCTCTTCAAAGCTCGAAGATGTGACAACCAAGTCTCTCAAGTGTCCATCAGCTCGCTCCTCGACGTGTTTGGTATATCAAACAATGGCAGCATTGAACATTTTTTCCGAAAAGACGGCGTCCACCGTAAGAACCTCCAATACATGAGAATGATACAAGCTAATAAAAGAGAAATCCAGAGCATAAGCACCTTGTGGAAAGGCCTTGCGAGATCTTGGGTCCTCGTACCGCTCGGATTGGTTGTCATGCTATATTTTGTTCTGGCACTTGACGCTCTCATCGGCCTTGGGACTGTTTCGTTTCCTGCCAGTGTAGCATGTCTTCTGATTCTGTTCTTTGGACTGCTCTTGGCCGACCTCGTGCTGGACAAAAAGAGCATGAGTAGACTGTTAAAGGTCATTGATGTTCCGATTGGGTTTGCCCTTCGTACGATGAACCTCTACTTCACCCCCAGTTTCATTCTCTTGCCGCTTAGCCAGATGATCCGTGGAGCAGAGATTGGAGTTCTGATTGGAGTGTTCATTGTGGGATACGTTGTTCAGTTTGCCGTTACGGCCTACACTTCGCGAGCTATCCAACTTTTACTCCGACAGTGGCAAAAGCGCGGTAGCCCCATATCAGAGAAACCGGAGGCAGATGAGGCCCAGAGGTATGCAAGCAATGATTCCCTCATGCCAATCCTTTGGACAAAACCAACTAACAAAAGTAGCGGCAGTCCTTCCGATCAACCAGCGACGCCAGACCGCAGTTCCAAAGATGAATCATTTCGTGAAACTATTGGAGGTCTACAACGAGGCTCGCCTGCCTCTGACATTGAAGCAACCCCTCGCGATCAGCCGGAAGTTGCTCGCACTCGATCTCGGAAAGTCGCTGACTTCATGTTGAAGGATCTTGATGTCTGCATCTATCTTTCCCTGTTCCTCGTCATCGGCCTTCCCGTCTACTACACTACCGGCTACTCGATGCCATTGTTTCTCTCCTTCAACGTCCTCATGTTCTTCATGGCCAACGCCATCCCCCCGAAGATCAAGAGAATCGCACACCCCGTCATCATCACCGCTCTCTTCAGCGTTCTCGGAATATGGGTGTTGGCCCTGACGCAAGGCATGAGTCTCGAGACGGGGCTGAACCTCTACCGCACCGAAACCAGCTACCTGGCATACTTCCGGGGCACGCGTGGTCTCCCGCTGCCAGGGGCGGGCGACATCCTGGCCAGCCTCCTCGACGCCAGCATCGTGTCGCTCGCGATGCCCATGTACCAGCACCGCCGAGAGCTGGCGCGCTTCTTCGTCGCGATCCTCGGGCCGGTCGTGGCGCTGACGTTGCCGTCGCTGTTCGGATACCCGCCTCTGTGCTTCGCCTGGGGCGTCTCGGCCGCGCGCAGCCTGGCCATGGCGCCCCGCAGCGTGACGCTGGCGCTTGCCCAGATCTCGTCGGATAACCTTGGTGGCGAGTCGGCCGCCATCTCGCCCATTGCGGTGGTGAGCGGCATCTCTGGGCCGATATTCGGTCCAACGATATTGCGTCTGTTGCGCATTCCGAAAGGTGTGAAACCATTCTCCCCGGTTTCGTTATCATGACCCCCACAGCTGACGTGATTTCGGCAGATGATTATGTGACGACCGGGGTGGTGCTCGGAGCCAATTCTTCAGCAATCGCCACGGCTATGTTGTTGGAGAAGGATCGGAGAGCTGCAGCGCTGAGCTCTTTGTCCATGAGCATCTTCGGGATCCTGTTCATCATACTGACTGCTGTTCCCGATATCGTGAGCTTTGTCAGAAGCTTGGTGGGGTTGTAACTGAAACCCAGCTAGGGAACACTGAGAGGAAATGGAAGGCAAATGGATGAAGCTACAAAAAGTATCTGTCTCTCATTATCCTCGTAATAGACGAAGGAATATTGCTGGGTATGCGTGGCGTGCGCAGTTTTTGTCGTATGTATGTGTTCCAGGTAACAAACCTTTGCTTTTGTAAATCCATTGCCAGACTTGTTCTTATGCTCTAAAAACTTTCAGAGACTGGCGCAGAAGTGAAAGTTTAGCAGGACGGTGAGGTCGCGGTGTGGCGGGTGAGTGGGGGGAAGGCAGTGCTGGTGGTTGGTTGGTGGTGGTGGTGGTCGTAATGGTAGTGGTGAGTAGGGGAGGGAGAAGAAGAGGCAGTAGTGGTAATTCTGCTTCGGAAAAGACGGTTGTGATTTGGTCGGCCCAAGGCGCAACCTGCAAGAGCTGACAGATGATGACAAGAGTGAGATGCAAATCCGATGATATGTTCCCATATGTACATAACGACGAAAATATCTACATGTGATTACCGTATTTACGGAAGGTAATGATGTGCGTGCCACAACACCAATGTCCACTGCTCCACTCTCCAGCTTCAACTCAATGACCCATCTCACCCGTAGCTCTATCCAGAGAAAGGCGCATAGAAGCTCGAAGTGTAATCGTCAAACTCAGTGTTGGGACAGATGTTGGTCCACTGATTATCTGGAGATTGGCTTCCTGGAGTAGGCGCCGCAGAACCATCGTGCCCCACAGTCAGGAGTATCGGTGCAGTACGTTGCGCGTGGGACGTGTCGATGGGCTGGGCTTGGGGGAGGCCGTGCATCGCGAAGGCCGGCGTCGAACCATTCTGAGGTGGCTGAAACGGAGCGGGCTGGAAGTAGTGGTTCAAAGTCACGTCAAGCGTGGTGAGCGACGGATCGATGGAGTTGGATCCAGCATCCAGGGCAACAGCTGCGTTGGGGGAGATGGTGCTGGGTTCAGCCGATAATGAGGCTGTTGGTACTGGTACCGTTGCTGCTGGTGCATCGGCCTCGTGCTGACGCGGCACTGCCGCTGGTCCGCCAGCCTCTTGGTTGCGGAAATCGGCGTAGGACTCTTCCACACATTCAAGGGCTGTGGCATCGATAAGGTTACGGTATGGCTCCAGATTCAGAATCTGGTTGACAAGTGTGGTGAACCTCCGCCCAATGCGGCGGGGCAGATCATTGCGTAGGAACTCCTGGTAGTCTGCGTAGAATCTCAAGCCTAGAAGCTCGTCGCGGTCAACCCACCCTGGATAGCTTGTCAGTAGGTGCGAGGGTAAGGAAAAGAGCGGATGTAGCGTTGGAGAGAGGAATGGGAGCCCGAGTGGAAACTTACATGGCGAAGGAGGTTGGATAGCACGCTCTTGGTCCAAAGGGAACAGGATGTGCCAGATGGTTTTCCATTTCTCCTCGATAGAATCTCCCCGCATGCGCTCTTTGAGCTTTCTGGCTTGATCTGTGTTGAAGACATTGTCGTGTGGTTGCTCTTGGACCTGTATGCACATCTGTTCTCCAGCCACGCGGAGGTGGGCGGCCACGTCTCCTTCCTTGTCGAACAGGGTGAAGCAGCGCGGGCAATGGATGGGACAGGTGTGCACGCGATCCAAATGCTCCCTTAACGAACACTGATCAGCATTGGCCTTGGTATTATTACATTCCACACTCCACAGACTTACTTCATCTTTGTGATATCTCTGAACCCATTTCGAAAGCATGCATCAGCCTTCGGCGGGCCGTGAGGGTTCCGTTTGAAGTACGGGCAAGCAATTCTCTTGTCTTGATGGCTGTGGTGGGGGCTTGGAGATCTGCGTGGTTTAGGAGCACGGCGGCGCTCATCTTCGTCGTCACTCTCGTTCCCGTCATCGTCATGACTCGGCGAACCAGTGCCCCGGACCTTCCTCTTTCGGTTCGCGCTCATGTCAGCACGGCCTGGTCGACTACCTTCAGGCATACAGGGCCTCTTCCCATTCGCTCGCCTAGAAGATGGGCCTGGGTCAGTGGAAACAGGAACCTCTTTGGGCCCTGCTGCCAGGGAACAAACACTGGCGTACTCCTTCGGCATGAGAGGCAGAGAAGTATGTGGGTCAACATGCTCAGTCTTCACGGCACCAGTGCAGCCAAACAGTGACGCCGTGGGGAGCGAAATCCCAAGGTTCCTGTTGTTTGCAACGTAAAGCATAAGCCGTTGGAAGAGATGGTGCTTGATCGGACGCAAAAGCTCTTCAAGGAAGTCTCTCTGTAGGGGATCGGCGGAATCGCGCGAGTCATCCGAATGGAACTCGCTGTCCTGCTCCGATGCAGTGTCGTCACTGTCTTCTTTGTCATCATTTTCGGGGGGTGGGGTGGACTGCGGATCGCTTGAGGTCGCAGATGAGTTCGGTTCAGATGGGTCCCGATTGGTGTTGTTGCTGATAGTTTCCTCGTGCTCGTATGGAGACTTCTCGGTGTTTCCCCTGCCGGTAATAGCCCCCTGTGAAGAGTTCTCACGAGACATGGGAACGACAAAACTAGGAGCTTCACTAACGGCGGACAAGGGGATGTGTGAATCAAACTGATGATTAACGGGAATATAAGTCGTATCAAAACGAGTGGCTGGAGGTGGAAGCATGGACGGGAGTTGACCATGAGAGAGCACTCCTGGGCTGCCCAGTGGTGACTCCGTATTATGAGCATCGGAAGGAGTGGTGCCTGTCTCGAAGAGCTGAGGACATTGGTGCCGACTGCGGCTTATGCATACGCGTCAGCGGCACAGCTCAGCTCGCGAAGGGGCCCCATGACAAAAGGAAGGAAGTGGCTTACAGTTGTTGCATAGCGGGCACCGGTGGATCTATTTCTAGATCTGGCGTCGTAATTCCTGTTGAGGCTGAGACGGCGGTGCTCTCCGAAACGGTAGCCATCGCGCGCCCAGATTCCTCCGGCGTGAACATGATTGGCCCCGCGTACTGCTCATTGGTGCTGGAGACGTGAAAGTTTTCAGAATCGGTCGGGTCGGAGGTGTGCGGGCGATTGGCCACATGCTGTTGACGTGCCGCATGTTCAAGGCGGGACTGTTGAAGGCGGAGATCGGCTGTGCGTTGAATGACTGATGTGCTTAATGAACTGGCGCTGCTGCTTCCATGCGTGCCGGCTGTGGAACTGCTTCCGTTGCTTCCGTGACTGGTTGCAGAGAACTCGGAGCAAATCGAGTTGTGCCTGATTGTGTCAGTTCCAGATGCTCCCCGGAAGCCTTGGGGTCCCTGGAAGCGATGGGCAGGGGCGGGACTCCCGGTTCGAGTGCGAGAGAGGTTCTGCCGGCGATACTTGGTACGGCCAATAAGGTCGAAAGCATCCTCGCCGGGTTTGATACCAGCAGCATCAGACTGGATGAAGCGGTTGACGATCTTGAATCTCTGGATGGCCTGCTGGCCCTTGGTGCGCTTTTCCGGCTTTGGATCCGGAGCTGGCATGTCGGACAAGGCGTGCGGCATGCAACCGATTTCCACTCAAGGGAAGGGAAAGATGGAAGGAACGCGTGGTCCGTGGCGATTATCGTGTTTCAACAGGGCTGAAGCCTGTTGGAGAGTCAGGAATCGCGGCACGGCCGGGAGGCGCCGATTAAGTAGCGCATTGGTAGCTGGAGGAGAAGGGGAGGACTCCGCGCGACAACGCTTCTCGCGCCCGGCTGGAAAGACGTCAGATGGGGGTGCGCTACGCCAGTAGCGAGCTACAGGAAGTGGCGGTGTCAGGCAGGCTGAGGCAGACGGGGGAGGCTTTGCACAGAGGCCGCAAGCTGCCCGCATTTGATCACCGCGCCGTCGAATCAGAGGGCCAGAACGACGCCCCCAGCTGGCCTCAGGCCTGGAACGTAGCCTCGGGAGAGCAGGCAACCAAAGCAGGCGAGCGGGCAATAATGGCAATACGAGCATGACGACAGCGTGGCCCAGGAGTTGCTGCTGGCCGGTCGGGCGGTCGGCCTGGCGGCCTGGTTCCTGTGGGTTTTGGGATCTGCCTTGGCCGGCAGATGGGCCAGATTGGCGACGTGCGCCTCTGCGCATCACGCATGTGCGTTGTAGCCGTGCCTCGCGCCGAAAACCCACAGACTGCGCCACATGCGCTCCCGCGCACGCGAGTTTTAGGGCGAAATGAGTAAGTGGGTGTTCAACCTTGGTCCTCAAAAGGGAGCAAAATCGATCGTCTCCGCCGGCTGCCTGCGCAACTGAGCACTAAGGTGCCACTTATCCCGCCCGGCAGCGCACATGCCCAGACGTTCGTGGCTCGTGCGGGAGCGCAAATGCCCAGACGTTCGTGGCTCGTGCGGGAGCTCGCCCTTTTGCAGATGGATGAGCATCCAGGTGCTTGGCTCCCGAATCCCGCAGCTCTCAGTGGTTTGCCGCCGCGCACTGGGCCCAAAACCCACATTGCGCGACTGAGCATCAGGGTGAAAGGGCGATTAGGCAGAGCCCGCTAAACATCCAAGGCGTTTCGCCCTCGTCTTCCGAGCGCAACTGCGACCTACCGACCATGGAAGTATATATATTCCCTTTGAATCTCTTCACCACGGCTGCTATCATCACCACCTCACTTGACCTTGTTGTCTCTCCACGGCGAAGCTGACAGCAGAGGAAACTCACCAATCATCATGTCTTCCTACCAAACCTCCATCCCGGCTGGCAACACTCTTCCCGGCGACAATGCTTACTACTGCTGCAACTGCTTGTACGGGCCTATGATGTTGGACTGGCACCCTGCTTGCATCGAGTGCGGCACGCCAGCCTGCGGTGGCTGCTCGACTGTCAGCCTCAGCCAAAACAATTCCGGCCATCTTCCTGAGTCCGCGCCCCAAGACCGGACCGACCCACGAGACCCCTACGGCGCTTCAATCCTCGGGTATGTTCCCAGTCCGATGCATTGGCGTCGCGCATAGCTAACGCAAGCCAGCCTGAACAGCACCCCATCGCCAATGATGGACCGCTTTCTCCAAGAAGAGCCGAACGCTATCGAGCGCTTGTTGTCCGGCGCTATGCCGCGCAGCTTGACAGGCTTCCAAGAGGAGGTCGAGGGGATCGTGAGGCAGATGCAATACAGCGGAGACGAGACCAGGCCGAGGATGTGATGGTCTCATGGAGCATGGCACGACTAAGATACCACGGGAAGATTGGATGATTTACGGCGCAGGGTGTTCAAAACATGTATGATAGCAGGAGGTCCACGATTGTACTGTACAAATAAGGGCTGTTTCAGTGGACACTTAGCCGATCGAGTTTGTTTTTGTTTGCTGCCAGCGAAAGACACGGGCATGAGGTGACGTCCCGGCGGGAGAGGTCAAAGCGGTGGTCCTGGGCTAACATCGAAGCTAAAGAAGCTCCGGACCCTAGGGCGCGCCGGTCGGCCTCATAAGGCTGCAAGCCACCGTCGAGACGTCGAGACGCGGACAGGTGCGCGCGGGCATGTCGTCGTGTGCGCTGAGCCGCCCGACGACTGGCAAACACTGAGGCCATGCTCATGCGCTGTCGGAAGGAAGTTGTAGACATGGAGCGGCGACGGCCGAGAGCAGTGAAAAAGTGTGAAGGTTGTGAAGCGGAGATGGAGCGGGGAAGATGTTAGCGTGGCCGCAACCAACAGCGGCTCATCTCCGGGTAAGCGCTGTGGCTGCCATCTAGACCAACCCAACCCTGTCTCCAGCCAACTTCTTGCGTGTTACATCAGCCATTCGTCGCCCATGGCTATGACGCACGCTGTCGCTTTGCCCTTTCCATCCCAGCGCCGCGACTCGAGCCAGCGTGCGCCATCAGACGTCATGCACGCCGCTGTCTTGGGCTGCATGCCAGCTTCTGGCCACCGCGCTCCCTCTTTTTCATATCCCTTTTGCGTAGAGCTGCATTGCTCTTTTTGGTTTTTCGTCCATCTGCTTTCTTTCTAGTTGGTGCAGTCATGCTCGCACACTCAGGAATGACCGGTGAGAGGCAGAGTGTGCCTGCGCGTCACGGCATCGCCACTTTTGTGCCCAAGGGCCACTCCATCAAAGTCATAAACACCTACGGCAGTCAGGTCATCAGCACCTGGGCCTTCGCCCTCCACAAGCCCCCGAACGCAGAGTCTGAAGCCGAGGAGAGAGCCGAGGAGGAAGCCTTCAACCAAGCCCAGCGGGAGGCCGAAAGAGAGGCCATCGCCCAGCAGCAGCAGCAGCAGTCCGCCACTGCCGATACACAACCTAGCGATATCACATCCGAGGTGATCGCTGAAAACCAAGAAGAACCCATCGCAAATCAAGAGACGCCCCCCAAGGATGAGCCCCAAGCGGGACAGGCCATGGCCAATGCTGAGGCTTCAACTGGGCCGGCTGCCAAATCTACCGTCCAGACTGTAGACGGCAAAAAAGTGCGCTCCTGGACATCCTACGTCCCTTCTGTTCCCTCTGTGTCTGCGTTGAGATACCGAAACAAAACGCCTGCTGCACAAGCGAACAAGGATGCTGTCAAATCCAGCGAGGGGCAAGTGGAAGAAAGCTCGAAGGAAAGTGCTGAGATCAACCTGGATGAAAAGAAGGAAGAAGGCACAGAAAGCAGAGATCCGGACAAGGTTGAAGCAACGGCAGCTGAAAGTGCAGACTCTACTGCCCATGCGGACGATGAAGGGCTCAAGGTTGCAGGAACAGTTACCCCATCGGAGACGGAGGACGACTATGCGGACGCAAAGTCAGTTCAGTCCTCACGGAGCTGGGGTTCCTACCTTCCCTCGATCCGCTCGAGGGCAAGAGCTGCCTCCGGGAAGGACTCGAAATCCGGCGCCGACGACAAATTAGACAAAGCGAACCAGAGGACTTGGCTATCGTATCTGCCCTCTGGCACCTCCTTCACTTCCTACCTCCCCAGCAACAGCAAAGACGCCCTCTCCGCCTTCGCCTCCTCCCACCACCGCGACCCCGCCAAGTCCTACGCCGAGCAGCTCTACGAGTTCTCCAAGACCCCCGTTGGAGCCGCCAGCCTCTCAGGTAAGTTATAGCTTGTCTCTCATGAACTCCACGCGCTGACCCCACCCTCCTCCAGCCGCCACCGGCTCCGGCACCGCCGGCTCCCTCTACGCCGCCTACAGCGCCTACACCAAGCTGCAAGCCTCTCAGCGCATCACGGGGCCGATGGAGTACCTCTCCCTCCCGCACACCATCGACGCGCTGCAAAAGCTCTCCCCCGAGCCCGGCGACACGCTGCTCTCGAACCTGCACGAGCCGCTCCTCACCCTCCTCGATGACACGTCCCCTCCGGCAACAACAAATACCACAGCCGAGCCTACCACCGCCGCCCCAATCCCCCTACGCCACGGCACCTTCCTTCCCGCCTGCGACCCGACGACGTACCGCAACCTCGCCGGCCCCGACGGCAACGGCGAGGAGCACGGCTCGTGCGCCGAGAACCTGGTCCTCGCGCTGCAGGAATTCAACAAGTCGACGGGCCTGAAGGGCGCGCGCACGGTGGGCGCGGACGTGACGATCAACAGCGCGCCGGTGCCGCTGAGCCTGTTCATGAACACGAGCGTGCTGCAGCAGCAACAACAACAGCGTGGCAGCGGGAACGTCGTTGTCGAGGAGCCGAGGAAGTTCGAGGGCGGCAGGTGGGGCAAGGGCGGCGAGAAGGGCGGGTGGGTCAAGTTCAGGGCGGAGAGGGACGTGGTGGTGGTGATGAGCGCGTGTCCGATGGACGAGGGGCCGATGAATGGGGGCAGGTGCATGGCGGCGAACTTTGTGGTCGAGGAGCCGGTCGGTGAGAGCAAAGAAGAGGGGGAGGCGACGAAGGTGGGGGAGGAGGAGGAGAAGGGGAAGAAGGTGGAGCAGAAGGGACCCGCGAAGGCGAAGGTGCAGACGTCGAGCGAGAAGATCAATGCGAAGAAGGTGGAGGCTAAGAAGGGACTGGCGAAGGAAGAGCCTAAGAAGATGCCGGCGAAGGAAGAGCCTAAGAAGGTGCCGGCGAAGAAGCCTACTCCTGCTGCGACGGCGCCGTCGCCGGAGGTGAAGGGGAAGAGGAGGGATAGCGCTCTGGGTGTCACCGAGGGCGCGCAGCCGAAGGTGAAGAAACCTCCAGTCATACAGAGGGCGAAGAGCGCGGTCGAGGGAAGGGTGAAAAGTCCGGTTCCGGACAGGGTCAAGAGTCCGATTGGGGATCGAGCGAAGAGCCCGGTCTCTGGTGTGCAGTCACCGCGCACCGGGGCTTCGACCCCGTCCTCGGACATGATACGGAACACGCCAAAGCCTGGGAAGAAGAAGCCGAAGAAATTGGAGCGGCGCAGCTCGTCGATGGCTCCCGCTTGATTGGATGTGGAGATGATGTTGGAGTTGACGACGACGGGACGTTGGGACCAGATTGCTTCTATCACATGACGGTCGGCAAGCTTGTCTTTGAGCATTGACTTTACTTGTTTCTGTTTCCCTCATGATTAATTCTCTTGTTCCTGGCACTCCGGATAATATTGCCAGCAGGGAGGAGAATACCCGTGTCCGCGTCGTCCCTGATTGGTGGATAATGGTCTTGGCGTCGTCGTCCTGCATTGTTCCCTTGGCGTCCATCAGTCTCCCGCATGTGTCCAAAACGCATCGGGAGTGGTTGAATGGGCTGTATGTCTTTACTTCTCCTTTTCAGCACTCTTACCTAATGTTAAGCGTGTCAATCCTACCCTTGAATCCAAGCCTGTGGCGCGTAAATGGCGAAATGGACCACGACGGTGCGGTTCGGCACGCATTCGCCCGGTTCTTTCTCCGCCTTCTCGGTTGGTACTCGTATCGGACTACCCCGCAGCCTCCGCAGATCATCGCCTCGTCCGACCTCATCCTACAATCCACCGGAGAAAATACTTAAGGGGCAAAACTTGGTTTCTTCGGCTCTCAGCCATGTCAACATGAGGTTATATAGAAACCGCGAGCCCACCCCGAGGCCATTGGGTCTTTTCCAGCTCAGAACCACCACCAACCCGCCTCCAGTATGGTTCCGAACGCCAGCATCATGCCACTTGCCGCCCGGGCCTTGAGCCTGGCGGCAACGAACAAAGTCAGCAACGTGTCCGTGCCCTCGGACCTCTCCACCAGGGTGCTGCTGCCGGATGCGTACGGCTACTCGATGGAGCCGGTGTGGGTGGAAGACTACCTCAAGTCGGACCTGGCGACGAACCTGATGGCCGCCATCGCCAACGTGACGGGAAAGCCAGCGCCGTTCCGCATCGGCGGCAACACGGCGGACCAGACATACCTGCACCCGGACCTCAACGTCACCTCCATCTCGATCCCAACGCCGGCGACGGCGCAGTACTTCAACATCAGTCCGGCCTGGTACGACACGTGGGCCGACTACTTCCCCGCGGGGACCGATCTAATCTACACGCTAAACCTGCACGTCAACACGTCGGCGTGGGCCAACGCCCTCGCCGAGGCCGAAGCGGTGCACGCGGCGCTCGGCGACAAGCTGACGCTGTTCGAGCTGGGCAACGAGATCGACCACTTCATCAGCAAGGGCTGGCGGGCCGAAGGCTGGGACGTGGCGCAGTACAGCGAGCAGTGGTGCAACATCACGGGCCAGATCGTCGCGACCGACTGGTACCAGGCGGACGCAACGCCGCCCAAGTTCCAGGCGGCCGTCTTCGCCGACCCGCCGTGGGTGCCAGACCAGCAGGACGAGGTCGACGACTTCGACATCGTCAACCTGACGGCGGCCGGCGGCCTCGTCGACCCGGGCCTGATCAGCTCGTACGCGGTGCACCTCTACCCGCAGAGCACGTGCGACACGGAGCGCTGGCACCGCATGCGCCTCGACCTGCTGTCCAACCACACGGCGCTCTGGCTCAACGTGTCGCAGTACGCGCCGCAGGTGGCCGCCGCCGACGCCGCGGGCGCGCCGCTCGTGCTCGGCGAGACCAACTCGATCAGCTGCTCCGGCCGCAGCGGCATCAGCGACACGTTCGGCGCCGCGCTGTGGGGCGTCGACTACGTGCTGATGGCCGCCAGCATCGGCATAGAGAAGACGTACTTCCACCTCGGCGCCCAGAGCGAGTACTCGGCCTTCGTCCCCGTGCCCTACGTGTACAAGAACGAGAGCCTGCAGGCCGGCATCCGCCCCGGCTTCTACGCGCACCACTTCCTCGCGCACGTGCTGGCGCGGCCGCAGGGACAGAACCTCAGCATCGCGGCGCTGCCGGGAGCGAATAGCTCGGACTTCAGCGGGTACGCCGTGTATGGCGGCGACGACGAGGGGACGACGAATGCGTTGCTGCGGAAACTCGTCTTCCTCGACATGGGCGTGTGGAACGGCACGCGGGGGCTCGCCAACCCCAGCACGCTGTCCGTCACGGACGGCACGCAGTTCAGCAACGGCACGCGGCCGACGCGGCTCCTCGGCGTCGCGCAGACCGGGTGGGACGAGGGCGTCGAGGTGAGCGTCCTCAGGCTGAGCGCACCCGGGACGAACGCCAAGAGCGAGGTGACGGTCGGTGGCGTCGCGTTTGATGCGAGCACGGGCGCCAAGGTTGGAGACGTGCAGGCGGAGACGCTGACGGTGGGCGCGGGTGGGCTGGTGAGCCTTGAGTTGGTCCAGGCGGAGGCGGTGCTGTTGGAGCTGCTGCAGGCTGCGGGTTGATGGGATGCGGGATGCGGGATGCGGTGGACTGTGGGTTTTGCGGTCGGTTTGCGTTGCGTTTAATGTGGGTCCCTCATGTAGGCAGATCAATGCATGGAAGGTTTGGTAGGCTCCGGTTGGCTTCTCCCAGTGAGGAGCGGTGGGCCTGACGTGAGTGCGAGGCAAATCACGAAGTATCCGTTGGGTCGAGCGGTGTGGTTGAGGGCACAGCCTTGTACCACAACTGTACCGGTCAGCCTTGAGGAGTGCAGAGCCGCACGCGAGGCTGAGGGGGGGCTAAATGTTCTTATCACCGCTGACTGACTCTCGCCTCCGTCTTCCGTCTTCCTAAGGCGCTCCGCGACGGCTCTTTGAGCTTACGTCATGGCAAGGCTGTTGTTCAGCCTTGTTCGCCAAAACCTTGTGCAAACCATGTCAGCCTTCCCCATACCTCATCGCTGGAGAAACCGTTCAGCCGAATGTTCCTTTCCGTTAGTGTGGAAGTGGCGCAGGATACTCAGGGGAAAGCAAAGGGCCTCGCCGGCCTCTGTTCCGAGCTGACAAAGCAAACGTTATGCGGGTAGGTGAGTAAGCGGAAGGACTACCATTGTGAAGTGTCACAAGCAGCAAATGCACAAACAATACATTGCAAGAAGCGAAAGACGAAGTAAACCAAGTATCTCCCAAGCTGTAAAAGAAAAGTTTCACTCTGGCTTGCACCCTTCTCTCTACAGCCCTCCTCTCCCTCTGTCTTGTCTTTGCGGTAATGCAAAGAGTATGGCCATGCAAATGCTATAACCCAAACTGAAAGCAACGCCTCCGGGAGCGAATAGACTCGAGAGCACGACTGAAAACTTGTCAGCTCATTGTTTACATGGCAGATTTCGGGAATCATCAATGTTGCTCACCGTTATTGGACGTTTGGCATACTCAGCTCAGCATTTCCCCCCTGAGAAACCGAGGCAAGTCCCTCGGAAGAGAGCTCTCCGGTACTGTAGTGCTAAGTAAGCCTCTATCCCACTCATTCGATCGAGGCTGTGCCGCTTACGGTGTAATCAGATCGCAAGAACTCCCGCCGGTTTGATGCTCCTTGGACCCGCAGCAGTCGTGGTCATCCGGGACTTCTTCGACTCCGTCGTACTCCCAATTGCAGTTTCCGCAAGGCACAGCACCACAAGAAATGCATGCGGCATACAGTTTCTCGCTCATGGGACCAAATCCGCACTGACAACAATAGAATTTCTTCCCGTGGGAGACCGGGTTGTATGAGAACTCCCCCAAAGTGAAAACAGTACCAGACGACATTGTTGTGTTGAGAGGGAGAAAAGACGGGGGTGAGACTGTGGAATTATGGCGCTGATGTAGGTGAGCTGAATGCACTCAGAAGATTCAAAGATGAGGGTCTTTCTCTTTCGGAATCTCTGGCAATTTGTACCCTCCGGCTGTCTGTGTAGGCGGGTTTGTGGGCGATTTTGTGGGCGGCTTTGCGCTGACCTCGTGCGCATCTGCGAGGTGGCAGGTTGGCTGTGCTGGCCAAACCGTCTTCAAATCCTCAAATGAGAGTTGCAGAATTGGCGAGTTTTCCTCCTGAGGCGCTACTTCTTCAGTAAGCCAGGCATACACTGATGGCTGTGCTGCTACAGCGCGAATTAGCAAAGTCCGCAGCTGCGCAAGCAGGCACTTGAGCAAAGGCATGGCTGCGGACAAGGCAGTCTGCTCGTACCGGGCAACTTTACGGGCAACGTGATATGGCTTGGCTGTCTCAGATACTTCCATATGTAGGTTTTTAGGCAGCAGGCAGCACTGTCTCCAAATGAGTGTAATTGGATGACGGACGCACGGGATGTTCCGATTCCTGCCTTTAAAGGTTAGCTCAACCATGCCCACGTGAGATGTCGGACGTCAAGGACACATATGAGGCAGTTGGTTTTGCCTTAACTTCCGTAAATGCTAAGCAAATGTGCACAGTTCCCAGCGTCGAGATGAAGAGCGCACGCAGATGGATGGAGCCCAATGAGCCCCGGTGGCGAGCGTAAGAGGTCCCACCGCCCAACATGCGCAACTGCGTGCTGAGAAGCCTGGTCAAGGCGTACTTCATCTGACGCCCCGTTAACCTATATTGTCCTCCGGTGAAGAACTTTATCAGGTGGGCGCCCGTCTTGGCTACAAGGCTACCCTATTTGACTCTCGACTCCAGTAAAAAGAATCAATCACGTCTTTCCAGAAGTCTTCAGCTTTGCTGAAGAGGCCTTAATATTAGACGAAACAATACCAAGTAAGCCAAATCAATATCATGCTCTCAGTTTTGCAATAGGACTCTCATACCATTGATTCAGAAGACATGTCAAGAGACATATACAGCCAACTTTCACGGAAGCGCCCGAGAGGCCACACCCATGACACCACATGTAGCAAACCAGAAGAGGAAGCTTACCAGGGCTCACAAAGCTACCAAGAAGCCACCGAGTATAGCAGCCAGGGCCAGAGCTTTTACTCGGTCCAGACCAGTCAACAGCTGACGCAAAATGATTTCGGAAATGTTTACCAAGAATACCAAGGTGCCAGTCCGCATACTGCTGTTCAAGAGATGGAGTTCATGGATTCAGGAGATACCACCGTCGATCCAACGCTCATCTCTGGCTTTACAGAATCCGAGTAAGTAGTGATTATGCGGCCAATCATTCACTTCGGTTCAACTGTCACTCATGGATATCCAGATATCACGACAGTCCGCTTCATCCAGAGTTGTCTACCCAATCAACGACGTGGGATCAATATCCACCTATCACATGCAGCCAACACATTGATCCTGTCTCCAACCATGTTGGCCAGGAAACACATAGGAATGAAGTAAGACAGAATCCGGAGGCAGAAGAGGCACGTCCC
This sequence comes from Diplodia sapinea, assembly GCA_023087385.1. Classification (NCBI taxonomy): domain Eukaryota; kingdom Fungi; phylum Ascomycota; class Dothideomycetes; order Botryosphaeriales; family Botryosphaeriaceae; genus Diplodia; species Diplodia sapinea. Next base: position 52,270 of record JAJMYO010000166.1, read on the forward strand.
CGAGAAGCTGTCTCTATTGGCCATTTTGACGATCCACAACCCGGCCACGAAGTCAGTCAACAAGAAGAAACCATGCCAACCCGAAGCACGCAAGGTGCAGCAAGCGATCACAGGATATGCTGCCCCTTCATCATCAGAGACCCTCATTTGCCACCCATATCTACTGCGTGCTGGAGTACTGGTTTTCCCAATGTATCACGATTAAAGTAAGTAAGCAGCTGATCGGGGGTTTGAACATATGTCTGATGCATGGACAAAGGCAACACCTAAAGCGCAGCCACAACGTCAATCTACCTTTCCAAGGCAGGGACAAGTCAGAAGAAGAAAAGTTCGCAAACGTCTGGCGGCGCATGTTTCCGACGTCTACTGGTCAGCTTCCTTCGCCATGTAAGACTCAAATCAATCGCCACCGCCCCTCGCCACTCGTAAGAAGCTGAATTTTCTCAGATGGTTGGAACAGAGAGACCCTGCAGCGTCGACAAAATCTACGAGTCATCGAAGAGCATGACGAATACATCCGTGCTCAAGTGTTGCAGCGCTACCCACAGATGGTGCTGGACGATATCCTGGAAGCCTTCCACCACGTGCGACGCGATGATTTACTGCCACGTTGAGGCTGATGAAACGACAATGCGCTGGCTTTGCATCGTTGTAACACTTGCTTTTTTGCTACCCCTTGTTTCAGCTTGTTCTACCTCTGTTCTTGGCTCAGCTCTGAACTCGTACCTACTAGAACTTTTTATCGTCCAGCGTTCGCCTCAATTATCCAAAGGTTCGCCACCCACGAAAACCGGAAAGACTCCGCCACAGCCACTCGAACAGGACGTCAGGTATGACACAGAAGGTGCCTCCGATTTGCCATGCATGGATGCGAAACTAAGGCCGGTTGGGTACCAATGAAACGAGCCGAGGCCCAGCGGCTTGACTCATTGCAACGGAAGAGCCATGGAGAGTATCCTTCATCCTGGTCTATATATCTTTAAAAGCGTGCGTATCTATATGGCTACAAGGCTACATCTGACGATGGACTTCAGACGCCGGTTAATCCTGTCGCTTATGGGCCCAAAATCCTATGGTACAATAACACAGCCACACTGGCCCTGCATGTGACCACGTTGCAACGCTGCTGCCTGGTTTTTCTGATCGTTTCTCAGCCGTTATACCTTCGCCGTTCCGCCCTTGCGAGTTCCCCATCTCCATCTCTCGCAGCCTCGTGTGCGGCCCAAAAGTCCCCATAAAGCCACTTGAGCCTCATCAGAACGATTTATGGTCCTCTTGCTCTTCTTGTGCTCTGCGTGCGTAGCGCTTGCTGACTCTCGCCGCCATTGAGACACCAGGATTACAACGTCGCTATACCACCGTTCTGAAGCTTAATACAAGGAGTTTCCATACGCAACAACGAAAGCATCCCTATGGTCTCCTGACACCTATCCTGAACCGTTCGCACATTCTATCTCCCCCAACGCTGGATCTGGTATGATCAAGAGCCTTGAGACTTGATAACGGGCAGGGTGCCATCCGTGCGACCGAGGATCGAGGAGCATTTTGGAGCGACTCTACATACAACTGGGTAATGACTATACGTGGTGGCTTTAACGGAGACCCTACAATCACATACGCCTAATTTCCCTGCTCGAAGCAGAGATACCTGGACTACGTCTACAGTAGCTCTTCCTTCCTTCACCCCGTGCGTGCAGTTCAGATACTTTTGTCCGGCACACTTTACTTGGTTTATGGAAACTTTCCGGATGATGTCATTGTCATATGGTTCACCAAAGAACTCAGCATCATCATACTGGAGACCAGGATGTGTTCACCTCGCATTGACGTGGGGGAGATGGACAGCAAAGCTGAACATCGAGATAGCAAGGCTGGTCACGACGCATTCTCGACGCAACGCTTGGACGCCCACGATGATTCTACCGCAAATATGCTCTCCATCCCCAAGAAGATGTCTTCAGCCTCAAAACGGGAACCTTCTTCAACTCTTCCAAGCCCGAACAAGAAGCGGAAAGCGGATGCGCAACGGGAAAGAGATGATGAAGAAGGAGACATTGATGGCAAAAAGAGGCTCGCTTGCCCGTTCTTCAAACGAAAACCGACAAACACCCGTCCGTCTTGCGTTTACCCTGGATTCAGAAGCATAGCCAGACTCAAGTAAGGGCATACTTTCGCTCAAATCTCTCAACCCTACAGAGTCTCTGCTAACATGTCAAGGGAACATCTGTATCGGCAGCACATGCTACCTCAGAACTTGTGCCCCCGGTGCCTAAGGACTTTCAGTTCAGAAGCGGAACTCCGAGAGCATTCACGTGCTCCGACTCCTTGCCAAGTCAACATAGACACTCATGTTGAAGGCATCACGTTGGAGCAGGAAAAGGCCCTCAAAAGCAAAAAGCGTACAAGCAAGTCCGGAGTCAACTCAAATGAAGAGAAATGGAAGGACATATTCACGATCTTATTTCCAAACGAAACCCCGCCCCCTGCCTGTAAGTTCACTCTCTGTAGGAATTAATGTCACACGAGTCGCTAACGTAGGTTCAGTCTGTGATACCGTCTCAGACACCCCAAGGTATGAAGAGATCCTAAGACAAGAGCTGCCTGCTCTTGTCAAGGCTGAGATAGAGGAGAACGAAAGCCTCTCGGAACACCGCGAAACGGTTCTCAAGATAGTGTGGAACTGTCTCGACAAAACCTTCTCAAAATGGCATCAGAGCACCAATGAGGTGCAACCTGCTGTGGCACCTACCACCACTGAGGCGTCACTACCTGGCCAAGACGAGCTAGGTGATGGTGCAGATGATGCGCTCACCACACCGAGGGCGATGGATGTTTCCGCACCCGCCCCATCCTCATCACAATTAATTGTGAGCACGATCGAGAGTACTGCAATTGGACATGTGGACAGCCAACCAGACTCGCCTGATGCACGGGACACGAAAATGGTCGAACATAAAAGCACTGCGCTTTGAGTCACACGAAAAATTTCAGCAGCAAGACTTTGGACGCCCTCATACAATCTTTATATTATTCTCTTATTTTTGTCTCACAGCATCTTCGTTTTTTTCAATATTTGGTTTATCATCGCAAACAACGGACTTCGTATGATTAGCATTACTCGTGCGTTGTAGTATCTCTTTTGCAGATTGCATGTCTTTTCTCTCTCTTTTTGTCTTTGTATTCTAGCATTGCACCTTGAAACACCCTTAGACTGTCAGCATATAGATCCAAATATTTCGTTTCGTCTCCGCATGTTATGCAGGGCTGACTGCAGATTTTTCCCGAGCTACCTTGGTGGACTCCAAAACTTGAAGCAGTGCATTCTCACGGGGTAAGATTGCACGAGCTCTATGAATAGAAAAGCTTTTCATCAAGGAAACAGACTTTCAAGGCAGCTGTTTTCAGCAGAATCTTGCATGTGGATTGCATCTGATAAGGCTGTTGCGCTACTAGCCGACGCCCTGCTTGCTTTAGGCTGCAGTTCCATTCGCGCATCTGCGCATTACGCTGACAAGGCAACCAATAGGTAGCAGGCAACCGTCTCAAGAGCACCACTGTGGATTGCACCATCAACCATCTGTAGCTTTGCCCTGCTGACATGCAGCTGATGCCTCGCTTTGACTACAAATTCCATAAACCCCCCTCCACCCCACTTGAAGCCCACTTCCTTGCGATTCCCACTATCCAGGTGTAACCAGTTTAGTACCGGTGTTGCAAAGAGCTTCAAGACTCCCTTCCACGATCCTTGTCTTTGTGGCTGATGTCCGAACCCATCTCTCGTCCAGACACCGAGAAAGCATTGAAGCGGAGGAAGGTTAGTACATCTTCCTCGGTACCCATCTCGAGCTGTAGTTGCAGATCATCTTGCAGATGTGCCGAGGCGAGAGAAAGGGCTGGCTCTCGCAAGTTTGCTTGTCCGTACTACAGGCGGTATCCTGACCAGCAACCCCTCTCCACGTCTTGCGCGTATCCAGGCTTTCCCACCATTTTTCGAGTGAAGTAAGTTGAGCACCTACTCTCAATGCGGCACTGCTAACCATAGTGCTACTAGGGAGCATCTTTACAGGAAGCACAAAGCATCAGATACAAAATGCTACAGATGCCAGAGGACTCTTCCCACAGAAGAGGCTCTCGAGGAACACCAAAGAGCTGTCGACGTTTGCGAAATCCAGCAAGCACCACAGACATCAGGCTTCACCAAAGAGCAAGAACGACAGCTTCGAAGTCGAAAGCGATCAACATGCACGACGGAGGAGGCGAAGTGGCTGGAAGTATACAGCATTCTCTTTCCCCAATGCAATGAGAAGCCACTTCCATGTAAGCCAATAAACCTACACTGTCACGTAACTGCCACACAAACCACAGTACTGATTTCTGGAAGACGTTGAAGGAGAGCAATCCTTGAACTTCGACCGCTACAAGAAGTTCAGCCGTCAAGTGTTCCGTCATATCCTGATGCGCGAGTTTGGACTTTTCGAACGGTCGCGTCATGATAGACGCAATCAAGCAAGCCAGACCGACATCGTGGAATCTGTCATGAGATGCCAGGAGCAGGTCTTCCAGCAATTTGGTGAGGACAACATTGCCGGCTTAGAGGCACGAACGCCCGACAGCGTCTGGCAATACGAGAGCGAACCGAGCCCCAAGACTTGGCCGGATAACTTTGTTGGCAAGGAATATATGAAAATGGATTCCGATCCACGGACACCAGGCTCCGAAACCAAGAATATCCCTTCAACAGAGAACAGGGTTCAGCATGTGAGCTACGGCCAAATTGACGGAGAAACTCGAGGTAATTTTCTAACAAGTACCAGCACATGGTGGATGCACAATGGAACTTTCCACCCGAGATGGAAGCCAGCCTCTTCATGAATAACGCAGACATCGGTGTTGGGAGGATGGGTGAAAGTTTTGCATACTCTGGCGGGCTGGGCTTCAATTTTAACATTTTTTCCACTCTGGAGGAAGCAACAACCCCACTACCGCAGTAAGGATTGTTGTCGGCGGTCGTAGAATTTGACCCATGCACGAGGTCTACAGGGACATAATTTTCTCGGTATGTTACGATTGGTGTAGCTCAGGAATGTCATGAGTAAATGCGCTACAAGTAATTGGGTTTACAGAGGCACGAAGATGGCTTTTGTGTTGATTCATTGGTGCAAATATTGACGCCATTAGCGGTGATGTTGTGCAAAAAAAAAAGAAAACAAAAAGAGGGTGGGGTGGGAGGAGCAAGAACATGGCCAACTATAACCTCCGAACTAATCATGAGCGCTATTGTTGCAACTATAAGCGACCCAAAGCACGCCTGATTGCCAATGAACAGGCCTGGAGCTCACTCCTACTTACGCGAGCATGCAGAGGAGCCTGCGCCAATGGTGGTTGAGGACAACATGAGAGGCCGCCCGACTATTACGCTAACGAGGTCACCGGTCATCATTGTCTCTGCCTCGTGTCATACATGCAAGTTGCCCCGCTCTGTTTGGCTGCGACTGAGAAGGACGAGTGGCTGGATAAGCTTTCATTAGCGCACATGATCTTCCATATTTCCGTCTCACGGTGGAAACTGCGCAAGTGCGCAATATTGCCTGGCGTGGTTTTCGAGAAATGTTACACGGATTTGCAAGTAAAATGCGCATGTGCGAGAATCCACTGGACCGCTGGCTTATAAATAATAAATAAAATTGGCGACCACTCTGTTAAACTTCAAACAGGATCCCTTGCCTCCAGGCTCGAATATCCAATCAACCTTCTGTGACCGGGCTGTATTTGCAACTCCCGCACGTCTGAGACCTTCGAGCCTGGACGTGTCTATCTCGCGCCAAAAACCACTCTTCATATTGAACCCCACAGCTCCTTAAGATTCTCTACATGGCAGCAAAATCTTTTCCCTTGTTGTCCCCTCTTTGTTTTTAGTGTGTCTGATGAGGTCAACGTCTTCGTTGGTCTCCAGGATTAATCCCTCAACCGCTAGAGGAGGCCAATACCTCCATTTTCGTGCCCAAAATACCATCTAAACAAAAATCTCGAAGTAAAACTGAATTGCCAAGTAATGATCTCTCAGAAACATCCGCTGGTAGCCCCATTACAAGAGCCCCCCATACGGAACGAAAACAAACAAAATCATCAACAACCCAAAAGAAGCTGGCTTGTCCCTTTTTCTTAAACTCTGCACGTGCCCGACAGCCGGATTTCCCCTCCTGCTCCTTTCCTGGGTTTGACTCAGTCTCTCGTCTCAAGTAAGTTATTGCTAGTCTTACGCCTGAACTAAAGTGTTGACCGTGTGATAGAGAGCACCTGCATAGGCAGCACAGATACCTCAGCATTATTGTTATAGGTGTTGTTCGGCTTTCTCCGAGGAAGATTCGTGTTGCAGTATGAGCATTCATAGCACTAGATAGCTTAGTCAGCGAGGGGCACGGGTATATAAGCGCCCCCCGGGGTAGCCCTCTATCGCTCCTCATGCCACTCCTCCAACAGGAGTAACAATACATCTGTTTTCGTCAAGAATTCAACAATTCGCTTCGGGAGCATCAGAGAGCTCTGCAAGGCTGCCAAATTTGAGAATACGGAAAAAAGAAGGGCCTGGTTACATTTCAGCAAGAGAGAGAGTTCAGGAGCAAAAAAAGATCAAGACAATACCAGTCGGAAGACAAAAAGTGGAAAGATGTTTATCGAATAATTTTTCCTGAAGAGCCTGTCATACCATCTCCCTGTAAGCTCGTTTTTATTTCACGAAAAGTGTTTGAGACATTCTGACAAGCGGTACAGATCTTGAGGTCAAGGCCTCGGGGCGTTTTACCAAGTTTCAGGTGTTTAGCAAACATAACGTCGATCTTATCCTGAACAAGCGGGCAGCTGAGGAAGATGAACAGTTTCAGGATGAGCGACTAAAGATTAAAATGCTGAAAGTCTTCCGTGAGGTGCAAAGCGAGGTATTTGGCCGCTTTGAGCATTGCCAGAGCGAAGAAAGTTCCGGATCAGATGGCGAATCACCAAAGGTTCCAGGCACTTGCCGTGTAGCGACACCTACTTCATACCAGCACACACCCGATCAGAACAACATTCCTTTGGCAACAAGTCCTTGCGGTCCAGGTCAAGAAACGGCTTCACAAAGTACAGCAAGTCCGAGACTCGAGGAACCAAACGTCCCTCATCGAGATTCGGAAAAGGAGGCTACGCCACCAGAGTTGCATCCCTTCGAAACTTTGCCTCAAGGTTCTCACATTCCTCAAACATGGACAGAAGAGCTTAGTCAGTCACTACAGACTACGATGACAGTGGTTCAAGATTCAGATCGAAGCTTTGCTCTAAACTTGGAGGAGCTACTGGGATCTGGTGCTGAATTTGCGAGCATCTTCGAGGATGTCTCGGGGTGGGACATTGGCAGCGAGCCTTGTCCGCCTCCCGATGACTTCGGTTCAAATTTCAACCTTTCGTCCGACGTCGATCGGTCTTTCAATTTCAATCCAGATTGCGGGGAATGACTGAAAGCAACAAATTCCAAACAGCGCCATGATAATTTCACGAATCCCTTTGTAATGTTCTCATAGTTTAAAGTTGATTGGCATATTGACTGTCCTCAATTCGCATTTCTTCGACCGGTGTCAAGACCTCGGCGCATCGTGCAACGTGCGTACAGAAGGAGTAATCTCGGCGTGATACGGTCGCTTTCAGTGATAGCTACCTTTTGTTCCCAATTTAGGGAGAAGTTTCTAATTGAAACATGGAAGGATGGAGCCCCGCCTTCTACACCGTGGGGAAGAACACACCAAGCTTTTCCACGGCACAACTCAAACTTCCTCTTTGGCGTGGCAGCACTGCCGGCTGCTGTTTGCTCAACCGCCCTAACAGCCGAGCCGGAACGTATGACAGAAAGCAAGTCCGTTCTACCACCCCGGTCAACCCCGGAGTTGACCGGGGTGATATTGACATTGTGAGAATCCCGTGTACATTTGCATCTTTCCTTGACGCTTTTTGTATCATGTACCTCGCCTCTGCTTACATTGCGCAACTACAAAGAACATCAGTCCTCCCTTCGGCGAAATTTTGAATGCACTGGAGCGCAAGGGAAGTGAACGATGGTGGTTGGCGATATCTCGGCCGGACTTTCCGTTCGTTCGGCCTTGCGGACGCCCGGACAGGAAAAATTTGTTGCCCAAGCCCCACATCGGGCCAAACACTACCTACACAAAATTTGAACATCAGAATAATCTTGGGCATCGACAGTAGTGTTCTGTGGCCTGCGTTTAGCTTCCTGTGTCGAAAAGTGCTGCGTTCATGCCTGCAGCCTTCTTGTTGCGCGTGAGCCAGGATAGCCTGCCTCGTAATTCGGGTATTCGCGGCACCCTCCGCCATTAGCTTTTCAAACCGCTTTTACACTGTAGCAGCCAAGTGCAAAAGAGAAGGACCCACACGGGATGAGTAGCTCATACCTGGGATTATCTATGAAGCCAAAAAAAAAAAAAGTTGAAAAAAAAAAAAAGACGGTGGCACAACCACATATACGTACAGGCTGCTGCAACTTGACAAAAAAAGAACTCCTGAAGGAGAAGGTCCTACCCGGGATCGAACCGGGGTTGCAGGAATGTTCTGATGATCAGAATCCTGAGTGCTAGCCACTACACTATAGAACCTATTGCGTTATTGCTTGTTGTTGAAGGAATTTTCGCTTATAATGTCTATAGCCCAATTACTAGTTGGACGGCCAGCAACACCCTTTCCTATCCCATGCATCATCACTCTCCCTCAGCATGCACCCCGAGCCCCGCCCGCTCATCCCCCGCCTGCTCGCCGTCCCACCAGTCTATGCATAGCTTCGCCCTACCCCGCATGCTCGCAACCCCCCTCTGTTCTCACTTCCACCACTCGGCCCCTTCAGCAGCGCCATGTACTCGGCGTAGAGTTTGCTCCCTGCCTTGACGAACGCCCCTTTGCTTGCCTCTCCAAGCAGCGATGTGATGGGGATCCCGGCCATACCATTGATGAACGTCTCCAAGAACCCGTGTGGCTTCAGAATTGTGGAACACTCGCCCTGGCTGAAGTCGAAGCTGGCCGCCTGTCTGAGCGCCACTGACTCGGCAACAGGAGTGATATTGACGGTGCAGAGACCAGGGGCGACGGTGATCAGAAACCCAGCCGCAAAGAATGCAATGCCACCGAACACGCGCTGGAAATGTTTTGTTCCGAGATGAGATCAGAATGCCATGGGGAAGTGGCTTGCCCACGACGTTGGATCCGATTGTTGACTCTGCGATGACATTTTCCAGTTTTCAGGTGTCAAATTGGAGCAGATATCGCCGAGGTGTCATCGATGATGGGATAGAGAGTAGCAACGGAAAGCGTGATGGGTGCTGACAGATACCTCGGAACCGCACGAAAGCCCGGCGATGTAAAGAGGGAAAGCACTCCAGACAAGGTTTCCACAAGGATGGTTAAGAGCCGTTTGACCTGGAGCCGGTTCTGTCTGTATGAAGTCGGAGTGGAAACAGTATCGTTTGCTAGGATCATGAAGAAGGTGCAGAGCAGTGGTTCGCCAGTCATCAACGCTTACTTTTGCCAACAGCTTGCATCTATAAGTAGTCCCAATCCTGTATCGTTATTGGTGGCGGAGAGAACCAAGACGGAATTTGGTACTGGGTTGGTCAGAACATAGTCTTCCCTCCGTTTTCCCGTTTTCATGTGAAGGAAACTGTTGGCTTACCACCCGCAAATCTTTCCATGGAAAAATCTGTAAGCTGACTTAATTTCCTCGAAATGTAGTGCTTAGGAGATACGACGGCCTACAGGGCGATGTTGTGAGGTCTAGAACCCGGTAGGAGTCGCCAGAGGATAAGAGCCGGGTAAGATAGGCGGCCAATGCAAGTCCGCCATGGTTATCAGTATTTTTTGGTCCGCAAGCCCACGCGAATTTATGTAATTGGTTTGGTCGTTGCACGTGTAAATCTGGATGTTGCTTTGATAGTTTTGCATGGCATTTCGCCGATATATGAAACTGTGCCCCGCTGTTCCACCAATGATTGCTTCGTTAGTTTTTCAGTCTGGTGTCGCGGTGCTGACAACAAAAGACTCCGCTAAAATGCTGTTATTGTCGAGAGTATCGCAGTAAAGGTCCGGGTTGAAGCCAGACACTTCTGTCGAGAAAATGCTGGGTGCAGAGATCAAATTTCGGGAATCCAAATCCTGTAGGAAGCATTATTATACAAAATCTTATCCCTAGAAAATGTAGCTATAAATACATTGCTATGATGCCAAACTACTAGCGCGTACGATAAGTGTGGACCCTGCCTAGGCGCTAATGTAAGGAGAGGCCGCCACCAATATTTAAAAACGGCACCCCGCCTTCCGTCCTAGACAATGGAAACGGTAGAAGGAAGCTGACGTTCCTTGTTCAATTAGCTAGACCCGGTTTCAATCCATTCCATCGCCTTAATTTACCCAGAAATGTGCTTCTACTAGCTATAAGCTCGGTGAAGAGATTAGGACAACGGCTAATGGATGCCCAACAATTATAAAGGTTTCCCAAGACAGGTCGCACGTCACTTTACGGTGAGGCCACTTGGAGACCTGAATGGCTGTGATCATGACAACGATAAAGATGAAAATGATTACTGCGGTGTTGTATGCAACAAAATACAATACCGAATTACGCCTGACGTCCCACCCATCTAAGATCTATTGCTTGATATCCACCCCAATGCTCGTCAAATACCCACACCGCCCCTTCGTCGCGGCATCCACATTCTCCATGCGCGTAGAATTCGTCTCGTACACCAAGCGATTGAAGCCCGTGTCGAGGCTATACTGCCACTCCTCCCACCTGGGCGAGCCGGGCAGCCTATACTCATTCGGGTCGTAGCACTTGATGAAGCTCGTCCAGTACGCCTGAATAATCGGCACCATGCCGGAGTTGATGCCGCCGGGGTAGTAGCTGGCGGGGGCGGCGCCGTTGACGTTCTCGGGGCCCCAGATGGCGGTGACCTCGATGGTGTGGGGCACGCCGAGGCCCTGGGCGACCTGGGCCGGGTCCTGCACGTTCCACAGGTAGTTCCACGACGGGCAGCCGGCGCGGGCGTACTGCGAGGCGACGTAGAAGCCGGGGCAGGTGTAGCGCATGTCGCCGTACGCGTTGCTGACCTGGCGCCAGTACAGCCCCGCGCCGGCGAAGACGGGCGTGCCCTCGACCGGGTACAGGGCGTTGATGCGGCCGAGCTGGTCCGGCGTCAGGGCGGGGAACTGGTCCTTCAGGAACGTGTCCGACTCGCCGAGGGTGGACGTGTTGATGGGGGTGAAGGTGGTGCCCTCGTTGGCGTCGTCGCCCCAGATGGTCGGCACGCGTACGAAGCGGCCCGCGGTGAAGAGGCGGTACGTGTAGTCGGGCACCAGGTCGTTGTCGATGGTCGTGCTGTACATGTACAGCGGCGGGTTCTGGGCGCCCGGCAGCGGCGTGTTGAAGTTCTCGGCCTGCAGCAGGGCGACAGGCAGGCTGCGCAGGCAGGCGAGCGTGTCGATGGAGCTGGCGCAGCCGGTCCGGATCACCAGGTTGTCGTACATGAACTGGCTTTCCTTGGACGTTAGCACGGTGCCGAACGACTGGCTCTCGGCCGCGGTGGCGTGAAACAGGCCGTCGTCTCGGCCACCGTAGGCGGTCAGCAGAAGGGTGATGGAGGCTGCTCCGGCACTGCTACCGCCAAGGACGACTACCGGAACTCTGTTAGTGATTCACATGCGGAAGAGATCCGGCCAGTGCGGGAGGCCTTACCGTGATTCGGATCGCCGCCAAACTATGGGCAAAGTGTGTTAGAGATGATCTACTTGGGCCTCGCAGTGTATTGGATTGAGCAAAAGGCACGTACCTGGGTAATGTACTTCTGGACCCATTGGAGCGCTTTGATCTGGTCTTTTAAGCCGTTGTTCAGGCTGCCCCCCTTGGCCACTTCGTCTCCAGCAAGGAAGCCGTAGGGTCCGACTCGGTAGTTGAAAGTCACGACGACAATGTCCCCGCCGGCGGCCTGGATCAGCCCTTTGCCGTTATAGTTTGGGTTGGTGTTTGCGTTCAAGCCGCCACCTTGGATATAAAAGTAGACGGGCAGCTTGGAGTACTCGGTCGCATTGCTCGGGGCATAGACGTCCAGGAACAGGCAGTCCTCTGACGTCGTGGTCACCGAGGGCGAAGCGCCGGTAGCGATGCAGAGCGGGCCATGCTAAGCATTTGTTAAGCATGATGCAGTGGAGTGGAGGAGCGATCATACCCGATTGGCGATGGTCACACCGACTCCGGCCAAGGGATCCTGAGGCGCGGCGAAGCGAAGATCTCCAATGGGAGGGGCGGCGTAGCGGAGGCCCAGCCACTCGGTGATGCCATCCGCGTACTGAGTGCCTTGATAGGCGGCGTAGTCCAGGGAAACAGCTGGATCGACGGCAAGGACTGCGGCCAGCTGGAAGAGGCACAGGGACAAGGCGCACAGCAAACCCATCTGGCTCGGAATGGTGATACAGAATCGCAGGCCGGGGAATCGACACGGGTGCGGGAGTACACAGGGCCATTTATACAGGAACGCGCGGCGGCAGGAATGCGGGCATATTGCAGTCGGGCAAACATATCAGGCATCGCCCTTGCGGTATGACACGGTTGGGAGGATGCAATCCGTGGGCGCAAATGAGGGGAACGTGACATGGCTCGGCAGGCTGACTTAAGCTCAACATCCTTAGGCAGCACGCTGCGCCCAAAGCGGCTATGGCTTGGAGGATTGTGCGGAGACGGCGGCGGCGTTGCGGGGCAGACGGTCCCCTGCGCTGCAGCCTCCGCCGGCGCGATGCACATGCAGCCATCACGCGCACGGCGGCGGCGCTGCATCATGTATTGGCAGCCGGACTGGGAGCTGCGGCCGGTCAAGGGTGGGTGTTGTGGGTGTTGTGGGTGTTGTGGGAGAATCCGAGCCAGCCGAAGGCTTCCAGGGACCGTGAAAGGAGCGCGAACCTTATCTTGCGGGGCGGCATCGGCTTCTCAGGAACACGGTCGCGGCAGGCAGGGCTCAGCGCGCGGTGTCACGTGTGCGAGCGCGGATCTTTGTTATGGCGGGGGTGAGGTTGACGTCTGAGACTTCTTGAGGTTCCGGCAGCGCGGTAGGCCGCAGATAATGAGCAGCTCTTGGGCAGATGACGGAGCTTCTCGTGCCACTTGTCCGCCCACCGCCCTGCCCTGCCACCTGCCCTGCTTGCGCCCAAGCACGAAGACCGGTCCCAGGCTCCAGGCTGCAGTCACGTTGCCGCTGAAACATGAGCAAGATTCACCGTCACAGAGGCAGCCCTTACACACCGCGCGCGCGGCTCAACGTGAGACAACCAGCTTCCAGTCGCGTCACGTCGCGCAGTGTGGAGAGGCCGGAGAGCCCCTTCCTAGCCGGGCAGTTTCCCCTTTCTCCTGCGTTATCTCATCGCAACCCTTCCGCCGCAGCGCAGCGATATTCATAGGACGGCCCATCCGCCCAATAAGCTCAGGATCCGCCTCCTCTCCGCCCGGCCATTGGCCTGCACCGCTGCTCTAGTGACCGTTGAGCACGCAACGTCAGTCACACCTAGTCGCATCCGAGCGCGACGACCCTTTGCTTGACGGCCGAATGCGAACACGGGCCCGGGGTGGTAAGGCTGTTCAAGGTCCACGGTGGCAGTGTGACGGGCGCGCGGTCCTGGCGCTCGGGCGTGCCTCGTGCGCTCGAGCTACACATGGGCCCCCCCGGGCACCTGACAGCACACACAGAGCTGACACACAAGGCCAAAGCTGCCACTAATCACCGTGCTTCCCTGCCCGAGCGGCCTTGCTCGCTGTCGGGCAGTGGGCAAGCATGGCTACCCGCAGCTGACGGCTGGCGCGAGGCCCCAGCGCAAAGAAGCTACATCCGCTCTGTTCCTGCCTCCGCCACAGCGCCTGCCAACCACCACCTATCTATAATACACACCCGCCCCGCCCTCTTCCACCCATCCCACCATCACCATCACCAACACCCACCACCACCACCACCACAATCACACACCCCACACCGCAATGGCTTACTACCAAGCCCACCTGCTGCTGCTGGCAGGCTACTCGCAATTCTTCGTCTCCGGCCTGGTGCTTCCCCAGCCCGCCTTCGAGGCCGAGGACGACGAGATGACGCCCGAGGAGAACGAGGACCTGGAGAGATTCATGGACGAGGACGAGTCGCCCGAGGCCGAGCCCATCATTGTCGATGAGCCCTGCCCCCAACTCGCCGCCGCCGAGGACGAGGATGATTTCGATGTCGAGGCCGCCGAGCCTCTTACCCCGGTCACGCTCGCCAGCCCGGTGCCAGGTACGTGTCGAAGCCACAGCCGCCGTTTGCGGGCCACATTCGCTGACTTCCCAACAGAGCAAAGGCGCCGCAAGAGGCTCTCAGCCGTAACCGAGTCGCACGTCCGAACCATGTCGCGCTGGCTGCTCGATTCAGCAATCTCCCTGGGGGAGCGCCAGCAGCAGCAGTCGTCCGACTCCGACGCCGTCCAGTCGCCGCGCGAGGACCACGAGACCAAGCGCTTCTGCGTCGCCCGTCGCAGCAAGCCTCGCTTGCCCGTCATCCAGACGTCCTTCACCTTCCTGCCCCCGAGGCTGTCGGTGTCATGAGTGCATCATTCGTTTCCCGGAGGCATCATCACCGCCTCTCGCATTCACCTCGTATAGCCCTACGATCTACTCAATTGTGGAGCCCTCCTCTCGGCAACCCAGTCACCATTTCTTCGACAACAGGTAAGTTGTGCTCCGTGCGCTCCCCTCCCTGTGCTCATCCGCCCCATGCGCAAGTTGGCTAACGGACTTGTCTACAGGCATTGACTCGCTAGGCCAGATCTTCTTGCATCAGGCGCCCCATCGAACCACAGACAATTGGCTCATGGTTCGTGGGTCGCAGCTGGCGTGATCAACCCTACGGTGTTGGTCAGGCATCTTTGCTGCGCGCCGGAGATCCCATCATGGGGTTCGCCCAGAGCTGGGACGACGACTTCGGGTTCCGGCACCCTTTTGCTGCTGGACCCTGACTGTCTCCCGCCGACTATCTCCTTAGCATCGCCTTGCTATTCCATCATCGAATAGGACCGATGTACTCCCTCTGCGGTGGTCTCGGACTTGGATCGGGGACGTCGTCGTGGTTCACACGTACCCGTTTCACCATTGCTCCAAGGTCCAGCACCAAGAGGGAACGAAAGAAAGAAAAAAAAAAAAAGAACCATCTTACTCCTCCTTCGCGGGCACTAGCTGCCTCGCATGGCACTCGCCATCTGACATCTCATCTTGTCACTCGGTCTTTCCTTTGGGACTACTCTCCTTTCTCTTATGTCTTATCTCTCTCTCCTTGGACGGTAAAACACCGCGACGGATCTCCTTGTGTTGACATTTCCTTTGTATGACTGTTTACTTATTAGAATCTTTTTACTGGCGTAAACATCGGACTCTCTCTCTTTCTCTCTCTCACTTGTCACAAAATCAAAAATTTCATTCTCTCTAGTACTGAATCGGGCTAAGGCGTTCCACTAAAAGACAAGGGACATGGGCACACACACACACATGGGCGTTTGGAAAGACGGGGGGCAAAATTAGACTTTTTTCTTGTGCCTGGTTATACGAAATCTCATAGATGATCAATCGCGTGGTCTTTTTAGTGGAGAAACAAGAGGCAATCAAAAACATTTCTCCCAACCCGAATCTATCCGCACTTTGCCGGTCTACCCGGTGATCCTGACTGCTTGTGTACTACCACTACCTATCCAATCTTTCGCTTGGGACCTTGCTTGACCATAGCGCTCGTTGTTCCGTCCCTTGCATGACAGACAGACAGCCCATCGTCTCCCTCGTGATGCAAGACTCGATCCTTCCTACTCCAGCAAAATGCCGCCCGAAAAAGAAAAGAAACAGCCCGCTGTCTCATATCCCAGCCAGCCCGCCGATAAAATGCAAAGGAAATCGCATTACTCGCCGTCGCAATGCAAAAAAGGGAATAGGCAGGGCAGGAAAAAGAAAAAAAAAAGGAAATTTGGAGAGCGCGATCGGACGGGGAAAACAGAAGCAGATGATGCAGCCTCATGGTTGTTGTTCCTGATATTCCCCAGTAAAAGCAAAGCAAAGCAAACAACAGCAGCAGCAATTGCTCCGCCATAAGCCCGATATCTCCGTCATCGCCTTATTCTTTCGCCAAGCTATTAGTTTTTTTTGGTCATGTGTCCATTTTCCCCACAAGAGGGCAGTGACAGTGCTCGTTCGTCTCGGGGGCCAAGAGGGGAAGAAAAAAAAACCCCCCAACTTTGTCCCTATCAACAACCAGGTCAAGCTGAGCGAGATGCGCGCGCGCACGTTTCGTTACCCAGACGAACCGCAGCAGCAGCAAGCAGCCGGTCCAGCCCAGCTGAAAGCAGCAACCCCACTAGTGCCACGAACCCCGGCAACGCGTGATGATTGGTCGCACGTCCCAGATTACACACGTGTTGTGGCGCTGCTGCTACTGCTGCGGCTGGCGATCATCACGTTGCTACTGGTACCGCTACGAGGTAACGACGTCTGGCCGGCGCTGAAGCAGCGCGAGCAGGAGCAGATGGTGCTGCGGCCGGTGCCGGAGCCGGAGCCGGAGTCGGAGCTAGACGGGGGTTGGGGTTGCTGGCGGGCGTTGTTGCCGTTGTTGCGCGCGAAGTTCGGGTCCGTGGTGATGTCGGAGCGAAGGCTGGTCAGGACTTTACCTGCACGTCATAACATGTCCGCATTAGCGCCGCGCCCGTACAGTGGTCAGACAGTTTTTTGTTGTTGTCGTCGTTGCTGTCAATGCTGCGACGGAAAAGAAAGGGAATAGCGAAGTATGACGTTGTGATGGGGGCATGCAGGCATTGATGGGAGAGTATGGGGATGGTGGTGGCTCGTGTGTGTGCGTGTGCGCCGACGTCCGCTCCCTGCTCTCAGCTTCTTCGTCTCCCCCTTCCTCCTTCTCCGCCGCTTTTCCGCTCCGCTGCCAGTGTGCGGGCAGTACGTCGCCGCCTCACTTCTTAGGCCGGCCCTCGCGCCATCTCTCCCAATCTGCCCGAAGTTTCTTTTTTTCTTTTTTCCCCAATTCCAATCTCTTGGAACGACGATGATCCCTTTCCGCCGTCATCACTCGGTCTCGCTTCGCCCCCTCGCCCTCAGGTCCACCACAATAACCGAGAATAGAACTCGCATTTTACCGGCCGAGCTCCGGTCAAAATTGCGCCCTGCACATCCATCCCCACATCACGACCGGTACCTGCGTCGAGAAGACCCACCGCCTCGGCGACCCCATGGCCCCCACCGTATAGCGTTCTCAGCTCTTCTTCGAAACAACGACACATGACCACGTCACCACCACCGCTATCCCCAATGCGGTCTCGTCCCACGAGATGAGGTTTTGGAGATAGCGACACACACACGCACACGTGCACGCACGCACAGCATTGTAGTGCCCGAGGGAAAGAAGACGAGAGCGAAGAAGGGGCGACAAGGGTAGGTAGGGTAACGGATAGGCAAAGAACAATAGGAAAGCCATGAAGACTACTAGTAACTCACGGAAATTCCCCGCGCCGCCAATCCCGTGGCTGACGTAGCGATACACCCTGCGCCTCCTCTTCCCGCTCCTCCCTGCTCCATCATTCTCCTTGTCTTCCTCACCTCCCCTCGCCTTCATCTTGCCCTTGGCAGCTGCCGTCGGTGTCGTCGTCGTGTTCGACGACCGCATCTTCTGCAATGGAACGAGCGGGATCGCATCGTCGTCGTCCTCAGCGCCGTCGTCGAAGCTGGGGAAGACGTTGTCGAACGAGTCGCCGTCGGCATCGCGCCCGCCCGTCGCCATCATCGTGTGCGGAGTGGATGAGGTGTTGCTGTTGTTGTCCGAGCTCTTCGTCGTCATGAGGCGGCGGGGCGCGCGGCCGGCGTCGGGGCCGTGGTTGCGGCCGGAGAGCAGGTGGCGGGGCAGTGTGCTGTTGTTTCGCGGACCATCGCTGGTGGCGGTGGGGCGCGGGTTCACGAGTGAGGGCATGGTTTGCTGCCGGTTTCGCCGATACGAGCGGAAAGCGATTGTTGGTGGTGGTGGTGGAGTAAGGCGTTCAGGCTAAGGTGTTGGCGGTCGATACGTGTCGTGCGCGCGCCCCTTGCTTCAATGGACGGACGGGTTTACGCGAGCGCAGCCGCCTTGTCTTGCTTGCTGTTTTGGTGGTGTGTGGGTAAGACTTGGGCGAAGCTCGGCGATGGTGGTGGTGGGCGGCCGGAATGCGGTGGTGGTTTCGCGATGGATGGCGGTTGTGGAGCTGTCGAGGAAAAACAAGTTTGCTAGGACGAGAGACGGGAAAGGTGGATGTAAGGCAGGCGACACGAGGAGGAAGGAGCTGGTGGAGGTGACTGCTTGGTCTTTCCCGATGTGGCCGGTGGGCGAGTGTGGGGGGCCTCAATATGGAGGAAACGCCCACGCCGGAGACAAGGAAATTAGGCAGGTCAGGAATCCGCGACAGTAGTCTGCGACAATGAGCACAATTGACAGCTCAGCAGGCGCGAGAATCGGCGCGACTGCACACACGGAGATGGGGGAGTGCTTGAAGGCAAGCAGCATGACGCGCTGAACGGCCAATGGGCTGGCATGCGTGAGGTATGCGTGGGAAAGGCATGCAGGCAGTCGTCACGGTGTAGACGGCAACCGACCGGAGGATCTGCGTCGCCGTTTCAAGGCGGGCGGGAGGGAAGCGGCGCCCCACGTCCGCCGCTGTGTCTCCGAGGGCATCATTGGCTCGTCGTGCGTGGGTGCGCCGTGACACGATGCAATGCCAGTATCGCTGAGCAGCGCGGCTACCTACCCGGCGAAGCTGCAGCTCCATTCTCGTCCACGTAACCCTCGCAAAGCTCTCGAAAGCAGGCCGGCTGCGACAGCGGAGCACGGCTGCCCGACGACGCCTGGAACGATAATCACTGGAGTTTAGCCTATCTCCCACGTCGACGCGGCGATGAGTACAGAGTCGGTAATCTGAGATAGGCGATCTGCAGGGATCGACCGACCCGCCCGCAACCTCGTCACTGGCCACACGATGAAACGAGAGGTCGAATTGGGCATCCTTCTAGAAGGGCTTTTCGAAGGCCTTGGCGGGCTAGCTTGCTCCATCGGGCTGTCTGTGCCATCGTCTTTTCAGACTCTCAGACTCTACCAAACGCCACGCCAGCCCTACGACATTGTCGCCTTGACGACGGGGCATCATTTGATCCCCGACCGTCACCGCCTGTTCGTGGGTGGTGTTGGGCAACGGCGCACGGCAGCCGACTATCTGCTATCGCCTTAGCCCACTGCACCGTCGGGCGCTACCGGCTACCATGGCGCGTCGAACGGCGGCGCTACCGGCAGGTACGCTACCGTCTCTTAGCAACAGTCACCGCTCAGGAGCCTATAGGTGTAGTGGTGCTACCTGCCCGCACAGAGCCTCATCAGTCCACCCTCAGCCTAACGATCCGCAGGGTCCAGCGCTGAGCCGACGGCGCTTTTTCGAGACGCTTCGACCATTCATTCCATTTTCCTTCCACCGCGCTTCGAGAAGAACGAGGAAAGAAAGAAGCGACAGGTAATTTCCGACTCGTCCCGTGCCCGAGTGTCCCCGCGAATGCCGGTGGAACAGGCTGAGTGGGCCCACTTCTCTGCCACATTTCTCTCCGCAGAGCTTGCTACGATGCGATAGCAATGCGCATGATGCAATGCCCATGTTCGCGTCTCCGCCTGCGACGCGCGAACATTTGCGTAACGTCACCACTCTTTTGCCAAGGACGCGAAGCAGCGAACCTATGCGCTGGCTCCTTCCCATCGACCATACTCTCAACAGAAAAAAAAAAGCGAATAGTGCTCAGTACACATCATGACGCGTGCAGGCGGGAAGGAAAAAAAAGGGCATCATTCTTACGGTAACCCAACGTCATGAGTTACCAGGGGCAGCCTCGCAAGGCGAACAGCAAGGACACCGGCGGTGACGACAGGCCGACCGCAAGTGCCCGGCGCGAAGGAATGCTGGAGGCAGGGCGATGGAAAACGGCGTCGCGCCGGCTAGGTAGCGAAGAGCCGGTTAGAGCGCAGCCAAGGTCGCCGCCGTCGATCCCTCATCTTCTTCTCCTCGTAGCCTGCCGCTTGGTCCGAGAAGACCCTGCAAAAAGTACGAGGTTACGGGGGTACAACAACGGGCGTACCAGCTGGTACCAGCGCGTGCATGCTGGTTCCACAATGCTGGCAGAATTTCCCGGAAGGCGGGCTGGCTGTCTATTCTCGAGCTGAGGAGCGTGCGTGCGTGGCCGTGTGCAGGGAGATTTGGGGCTCTGTGGCGCTGCCGCTGTGGTGAAACACGACAGAGGCTGCCGTGGTGTGTGTGGGCTGCTGCTCAGCCACCGCAAAGCCGCCCCTCTCTCCCGTCATCAGCTAGTCAGGCACCCACAGCACGGACGACAAAAAGGTGATGACAGGCATGGTCTGCCCCGGACAGGAGAAAAAGAAACGAGAGAAGGAAAAAGGAAGAAAAGGCTGCCTGGGGTATCCGTCCACGCGCCAGGCACCAAACAACATTGTGATTGCAGCCCATGCACGCTCTCCCCATGGAAGTGACTGCTCGGCGTCACCGAACCCCCCGGCTAAAATGTCCCGAGATTTGCGGCATTGGCCAGTAGGCTGTTCAGCTGCGTACTAGCGCGCATTTACCTTTTTTCGTTCTTTCTTTTTTCCAAATACCTGGCTTCAACGCGTGGGAAAGGAAAGAAAGGATCGATCGAGCCACCCGACCCCAGTTGATCTACGGATTGATTGATTGCTTGGTCAATGCAGAAACCCACTTTGCTGACCACATCGCTGGTAACGAATGTCTGCGTATAGTGGACCGGCGAGCTTCTCTCCTACTACTTTACATTCTCTGCCTCGGTAGTGCCATGGTTGGGCAGCAGTCACCACTGAAGAAAAGCCAAAAAAAAAAAAATTTGAAAAGGAAAACCAAAATTCCGAGAGCCAATGATGGGCTGACATGAACACGCTGACGAACAACTGGCGAGCAGCCTGGTGGAGATCCCTCCAACCAAACGCTGCGACAATTTCCTTTGCTTTAAGTTTCTGTTTCCTTTTTCCCAGAGAGCGGCTGGCACGACAGGGATTGACTACCTACGCGAGATTGTCACGCCAGCCAGCTACCGTTTGCCAGCAACAAAGGAAGCCTCCTTCTCGATGGGCTTCCCGTGGCGCGGCTGAGTACTGCGACTTGAACGGCCCCCCTCCCTGCTGACTGGCCATTTGGTGCGACCGGGGGCGAATTGGGACAATGGAACCGGCGCGGCTTCCTTTCCCGACGTATTCGATGGGTGTGAGATACGTTGCACGACGTGAGACGTGCCACGATGATGCTGAACACACGCACCAAAATAAACATCCAGGCAGTTGCCGTGCCGCCGCACTACCTAACAGACTTACCGGGTGCGCATTTGCCCTTTCTCGCTGCCGGTAGGGCTTCTTCGACACCACTGCCTCCTCGTTCCATGGAAGGGCAGTGAAGAAGACTGGGAACACGCGTCGCGGTACAAGGCGGTCGCTCGACATTCACCTGAGCGTCCGTGTATTCCCTGTCCTGTTCGCCTTGGCGGCGCTCGTGTTGCTGAGCGGAGCCACGTCTTTTATCTCTCACTGCGCTCTCTCCCTCCCTTTCTCGCTCAGGATCGGGTCCCACTGTGTTGGTGCGGTCGAAGGCGGTGCTACAAGTTGCGTCGGGCTCGGGACTCAAGGTTCCACGGCAGTGTGGATGCGGGTAATATGATGATGTGCGATTCATGCCGTGCATAGCCGTCCGGGGTGGTTGATCCGTCGGCATTCGGATGCCCGGGGGGGGGCATGTAGGGTGCCGGAGTGTCACGAATGATGGTCTACTGCATTGAGGATGGAAGGACGGTTGTGGCGTGAATTCAGACAAGGCAAGAGATATCAAAGAGACAGCTTTTGTTCGAGGCTACGCATGTTGCGATGGACGACGCAGTAATTCTTCGCATCCCGGAACGACGCATCTCAGGTCATTAGGCATGAAACCAAGCCGCACCGTCTCAGCTTGGCAGCTTCGGAGCCATGTTAATTTACTACCACTCCGCTATGATGCTTCAGCAATATGGCGTGACCAAAGGTCTGGAGTGCAAAGGGCCAGTGGTGAGGCCAAAGTGTATATATTAATGACGAAGGCGGTGGAGTAGGCGAGACGCAGCGCCCGTGCTGGCTGCTTCAGAGTTATTTGTAATTGTCGCAGGTTACCTTTGCTACACGGTTAGCGCAACGTCGCGGCTATAAGCGTAAGCGATATTGTAGTCGTCCAGTCAACCTCGGCAGCTGTTGTTGATGCGCACTGTCTTCGATCATCGTCTACCGTTGTCGATGAGCTTAGTCGATCGTGAGAGAGTAGCTTACGGCGGGGGAACAATAAAGAACATTCGATTCGTTGCTCAGGCCCTTGTCTCGCCTCACAGGAGTACGTTTGATCCCGAACGTTGGGGTTGCATGACTCGCATTTGGAAAACGGGAGTGGTGGAGTAAGCTCCTACAACGATGGACAAAAGTATTACGCCCAGCATTTCCCTGCTGGGAGGATCCGTGGTCCGCAAAATTGAGCCAATCAAGGTTTCCGTTCTCCAGACTTTCGAATCGGTTTACATTTTCTTCCAGTATACTCACCATTATTGCACATACTAGAATCGGGTCACACGGAAAGGCTTTATTCTCTCACGGCCGAGATTTTGAGGTCAATATGACCTTCAAATTATCCATGAGGAATCAAGGTGGAAACCCTGCATGATTTTGGAATGTATTTGCATGTACCGGTCTCCGGTAGAGCCAAATGACGTAGGTGCTTTGTCATATACATCTCGGATTTGGAGCATAAACACCAACAGTGAGGCTGTAGAAATTGAAAGAACTCTCTCTTTGACAAGGTGTACATCTGAATGTCTCAATCATACTACACAGGGGAGTTTGGCCATCTTCACGACGAGCTCTAAATAGGATTGGGCACGGTATTGCCTAAGATGGACCGTGAGCAGCTTTTCCGCTTATGTCAATCTACCATTGGCCATGAAAAACTGAACTGTGGAAAATGTTGTTGGATTTTGAGAGTAGAGGATTCATTGAGCCCTCAATGCGAATTGGTTCAGCATAAGAACAGTAGACTGTCTGATGGACCTGTTGAGGCGCATTGGTCTGGGTCTCACTGTGTTCCACTTGGTGGCGAAAGGTCGGACCACGGCTTGCTTTGCTGGGTCGAAAGCATCATCAGACGAACGCGTTGCCGAATGCCGTCGGCCTCAGGATCATCCAGAAGAAGTCTCCTCTGCGAGGCGCGTGCACGTGTCTCGGGGATGCAGCGTCTGCCGCCCTGCCCTTGAGCTTCTGACTAGCTTGCTTTCCTCCAGTAGAGCCCGATATCATGCAGCTTCACTGGGCACTATGACCCTGAGGACCTCGGCATGTACGGAGATCATCTATATGCCGGGTCTTAATTGCGATGTACGCGACGCATGCGGAGACGCGTTTGCTGACTCGTTTTATCTGATTCCGAGCGCGAACGGCATGGGCGTGTCTCATATCAGCGAGTCGTGAACAAATTCTCCGAGACCAGGTCTCCTGAGCGGGGCCCTTGTGCAGATCAGCCGCGAACATCCGACTGTTCATGTCCGCCCGCGCCCAACAGGAGCTACAACTGCGAGATCCGCAGATCAAGCCCCGGCAGTGGCACTGTGATGGGGAAACCTTATCAAAGACGTACGTCTCGTCTTTGCCAAGGTGATGAGTGCTGATACTTTGCATACCGCGGCCCAAAGACGAAATAGTCCGGCAAGCACAGCCCGCAAGATTCCCGCAACTACCGTCTGCTCCTTTATCGACTATGCTGTTATAGGTCTATATACTATGAATGTAGAGATGATCGGCCAAGTACGAAAGCCCGATACCGGTCACCAGAGCGAGCTGTGCTTCTTTTCCTGACTCCTCAACCCAGCCCCCCAGGTTCTCTCCATCTGACATAGCAACCTGTGGAGTCATGCTCATCCTTACCAATATATTGTCTCGGGATCCCCTGCGCCTTATCAGCTGACAAATTATATGATAGTTGCGAGTCGAAGTGTTTAGCCCTGCATGACTTGTGAGAGCCGCGAAATACCGCTGAATCCTTATCACAGCTCAACAGCTGCCCAACTTAAAATTGGAATGTCAGGAGAGACGCAGTCTCTCTGCTTTGAGGCGTAGCTAAGCCACACACGCCGAAAAGGCGCCGTAGAGGTACCAACTGTTTGGAGGCCAAATGTCTTCCTTAAGGAGACAGTGCGTCGGGTAAGCTCCAAAGATACTCCCTACCACAACGTGAAACATCAGTTTGAAGATGCCTCCCTGTTGAAACCTTAATGGATTGACCCTCGAAGGGGCTTCACAGCTAGCAGGGACTATTATACAGCAGAGTGGGACTAAGACCAATTGGGTCTTCTATTCTGGGGTAGATACTATGTGCGGCTCTTCGATCTTCAACACTCCCGACTTCAAGTAATACTGTCGAACCAAGCTCACGTGAATATCCTCTCGCTATTACCAATGTTGTGCCATTATGCGGTATTTATCCATCGTACTTATGACTGTAGTCCATCAACTCGGTCATCGTATCATTGAAAATCCCATTCTTCAACCATTCAATATCAGAACTACTCAAGAGACCACCTATGTTATTTGTTGCTTCAACAAGCTGAAACTGTGGGAGACAAAGAAATAGATCACGAGGGGGGGGGGGGGGGGGGGGGGGGGGGGGGGGGGGGGGGGGGGGGGGGGGGGGGGGGGGGGGGGGGGGGGGG